>CABHPQ010145587.1:37721-51266 GCA_902168405.1 Peromyscus aztecus
CACACACACACACACACACACACACACACACACACACACACACACACCCTGGGTTCCCAGTCCTCAGATCCTGCTGCTGCAGATCCCCCCGCCCCCACAACCCCTGCTTCTTTCCAGTTTTTTCTGTTGCTGAGAGGGTTACATGCATCCTAGAGAAAGTTCAGGTGCACCTGTACTTGAAAGCTCTCAGATTACTTGTTAAATACCTCTGCCTGTGTTCGCCTTTCTAGGTCCCCCACCTTGCTACCTTCCTGGCTTCTCCCCTCAGGCCGCTCTCTATCTAAAGTGCTATGCACCACACTTTCATATTTGGTTTGTGTTGGCCTAATTGGCTTGTTATTTACTGTCTAAGAGCTCATTTCTTATCCCATGCCTAACTCCCCCAACTGTGGCTGTCCCTTCGTAGGCACTGAACTCCTTCTGTTCCTCAGAGAAACACCCTCTAGGTGATTATTGCCTAGGATGCTTGGCATCCAGAGAGCTTTGGGAATGGCTAGCCTGGCTGACCTTGCTCCTTTAAGGGTCTTGACTGAAGTTAGTACAACAGCCATCCTTGCTTGTATGACAATTATCTGTAGTGACATACATTCACTTTTCTCCAACCATGACCACTACAGGGTGGTTGATGCTCATGGGAGAGAAAGCAGCGCCACACCATCACACAGGGAGCAGTGATTTGAAGGACGGTCTAGACCAAGATGGCTTGAAAATCCATGTCTAACTCATAGTAAGAGGAAGGGTCAAAGTTTTTACACATTCAAACCCGATGTGATACTTGTAGTCAGGATTTCCAGGTCTAGAGAGCTGAGGACAGATAATCACATTTTTTTTTTCAGTTAAACCCATGTGATTAGGGAGTATTTTGCTCAGAATTTAAAAAACCCCATGCTCTGCCCTCTATGCTATTAAATGGCTGAGTTCACAGGCATTGCCATTGGACACTGGTAGCTGCAAATTCTGATATTCCGTGTGTGTGTGTGTGTGTGTGTGTGTGTGTGTGTGTGTGTGTGTGTGTAAGAAAGAAACAGAGACAGAGACAGAGGGAGAGGGGGGATGGGGCAAAGTAAGCAGGGGAAGAATAATCGATTGGAGGGATTTATCGTTTGACTTACCCTACCACTGGATATTTATAGCGTGCATGATGCCACAAAGAGACCCCTTGACTTTAAACTCATAAAATGCCTACCTGGGAGTCAGGCTGTAATTTATTTTTCTCAGATGCCTCAATTATACCCAAGGAGAAGCCTGGTTACATTTTTAAAACTCAGGAGCAGCAGCTTTTAAATTTATTCAGACTAATGAGCACGTATAAATTCGGTGAATGCTAATTCACAAGAGTTCGGTGGCGACAATGAGAAACACAACAAGAGTGTCACAGCCAGGGAACAAAGTGAATGGACGATGTGAGTGACAGTCGGGATTTCTTTTAACATCACTAAAAGGCGGCTGGAGTGACAGACAGGAGGGCAGATGTGGGATGTTGCTGCACTCCAAAGTTGGTGTACCATAAGGAAGGGGCACTTCCACTTGATGCCAAATTAATCAGTTCAGGAGGGAGAGAGGGAAGGGGTGGAGGGAGGCTCTGAGGGCAGAGGGCATGCACCTGCTTCCCTGAAGGCAGGATGCCGAGTGCAGCTCCTGTACAATGTGGCTTCCCCTTCAGCTGCAGGCCCCCTGCCTCTTGCAACTTTCCCAGGAACCAGGCATGTGGTTTTAATCTGCTGCCACAGATCTCAGGAATGAATTTAGCCTCCCCTGGAGACAGCTTCCTCTTAGGATGGTCTCAGAGGGAATGCGATTGTAAATCAGAACCCATCAGTGTACACCTGGATGTGGGGAGAGAAGCACCCCAATCAAAACTTTGAGCTTCTGAGGTTTGAAGCTTCCAGCTCCTGGAGAAAGCAGTGGAAACAACATTGAGAAACCTTAATGAGTACAGCTGAGGACCTGTGGGGATGCTTGGAGGGTGAGGGGTTCTGAATGGAATGCAAACTGCAAAGAACTCAGGTCCCCTGGCTTTGGTTCCTTTCAACAGATACAGATAACTTTTCTCACTATGCTGGGGAATCTGTGCTTCCCGTGACCACACAAGACCCGGGCCACAGGAAGTGTGGGCCCTGATAACTCTCTAGCATCCACTAGGAAGCTAGAAACTCTTTATTAGGGACTGATCGTACCCTCACTCCCAACTCACATGTTGAAGGCTAAACCTCTCTGAGGCTCTAGCTGAAGAAGATATAGTTCAAATGTTCATTAAACGAACTCATTAGCACAGGCACCGAGTCAACAGGACTCGTGGTCTCATTGGAAAACAAAGAGACACCAGTGTCCTTCCCTTTCTATCTGAGTGTGGTGTCATGACAAGGGATGAGGTGACTCAAAGAAGCTTCACCCAAAGCTAGCCCTCAGGCCAGAGGGTGAGGTTATCTGCCCAGGGACATCTTGATCTTGGACCCCTAGCATCCAGAAATGTGATAAAGTATATGCCTCACATTTACGTCACCAAGTCTGTGGTCTTTTGTTATGGCAGCCCACTGGTGGAGTTCCTCTCCATAGAGTGAGGTTCACTCTTCACATCTTGGGCCATGTGTAAGGCCTTTTCTCATGCCACCTACCTGGCAAGGAACTGACTTCTGCTCAGGTACCTGGTGGACAGCTCTTAATTCCCCAAGTAAACTTCAGGCATACTAATCCCTCCAGCCTCACTCTTTCAACGCTGCCTCCCCAAATTGTCCCTCCAATCATTCCTGTGACTTGAGGCCATGGACTCAGACCTACATTTTGGTATACGCAGAATCAATGTAGTGTGTATAAAATTGAAATTCATTTTACTGTTCATAGAATAGAATGGCTGGTGGATGGAGGAAATGGATAGATTAACTAATCTCATTGGGAGTTAAATAAATAGGTGTGGGGGGGGTCAAATGGATGAACTGATGCCTACAACCATTTTTAGTCAGAAATCCCAGAAGCAAAGAGGAAAAGAAAGGCTGCGGTCCAGATAAGGGTGTGTACATTCTCAATGCATGGCCTTCTCTTGGTTAGTAGGATATTAGTTTTTTAGTCGGTTCCCTTCATGCTGATGATGCTGAAACTGACTGTTGAATCTCTACAGCACTGCTTGGCTTTGCTGGGGATGTCTGCTCCTCCTTCTATTGGATATTGCCGTGTTCTACCACAGGACTGGTTTAAGTTCAAAATAGAATCTTATCCAAATGTAAAGTGGTAATGAATATGGGCCAGGTATGTTGACACCAGACCATCTCATTTACTCCATACAGATAAATAAGGAGAAGCTGGGATCCCTGACCTCGTGCCTGTTAAAGCTGTAAACATCGAGGCACGGCCCGGATTCACGCTCCATCTCTGCAGCCACAGCGCAAGACTCAAGACGAACATTCAGCCTGTCACCCTGTGCCTACCTGAGAGACCAGCGCTGCCTGGAACCACACCTGCATTTTCTGTCACAACAGTCAGCCTGGGAAACATATCTCTCTTTGAAATAGTTTTACCGGGGGGTTGCATTTCCTACTGTGCTGAAAACTGACCTCTTGGACAAACACGCCATCGTAAAAACATGCTATTTGCTACAAGCGCATTGGGAGATTTAAATCATGGCAGGAAAGTACCCCAGGCTCTGACAGTAAAATTTTCATTCAGAGAAGGCCTCAGCTTCACAACATGATAAATTATATATGACTGGGACACATGAAACATTTACAGATATACAGAATTTCTCTGCATTTGTGTTCTGTGGGAGAGTTCGGCTCTTGAAGTACTTTCTTACGTCTGTCTTTTCTGTTCACAGGAAGAATAGAGGCGCGAGAGGCAACTAAACAAGTCGCTTCCCCCCTAATCCCTGAAGCTCGCGTTTTATGTTTTATTTTCCCTTCCTTGGTTTTACAGATACGGTTTTGGGTGAAGTGATGACACAGGAGTGCTTGGGGGCCTCTAAGCGGGGCCTTTGGTGACCTCTGAAGTCAGGGTAAGTAGAGATACGCAATGACTCATGGTAAAGATGCTTGGTGAAGATACAACACGTTAGGGATGGGGTCAAAGGCATCTCCAAAGAGTGAAACTTCAGCAGGTTGAGGCTGTGGATACTGGGAACCGTTTTTAAAACTAATTACTTATTTGTTATCACTGCGTTTATGTGCGCATGGTGGGGGAGTGGTGTCAAGGTCAGATACAACTTGGTGGAGTTAGTTCTCTCATTCCGCCTTTATGGGGCTTCTGGGTATCAAACTGGTGGCCAGGCTTGCAAGCACCTGCACTTGCTTATCCACAGCAACAAAATTCCAGAACCTGCTTTTCTTCAGTGTGTTGAGTTTAGACAGACACATATCAAAATTATTGATTCCTGGATACAAGGAGGTCGTCCTGTCACACTGTAGACAATACATGACAGTTTTGTTGTTGTTGGTGGTGGTGGGGTTGTTTGTGTGTGCATGACTTTCTTTAATGAACACACTACTCAATATTCATCAGCTACTGCTGCAGAAATGCTGCATAACAAAGCATGCCCAAATTCAGTGGCTGAAATAGCAAACGCTTCAGGCTTCTGGAATATCTACACTTTGCAGCTTGGCTGAGCTGGCCTGGGGCTCAGCAGAGCAGCCCTGATTCAGGGCAGATGTCATCTGGACTTGCATGTTGGCAGTCAAGTTCAAGTCCGAGCTATGTGTTTCTTCCCTCTCTTTGGACTGTAACCACCCAGGGTCAACAGTGGGTATCTGAGAGTATCTAAAGCTACGGCAGTTCTTTTGAAGATCTCAGCTCGTAGCTGGTTCAGTGTCCTTCCACCCTAGTCCACTGTTCTATTGGCACAAGCTGGTGTGTGACAAGCCTTTTCCTGGGGATATGCAGCCCGCTGGTCTACTCACCCTAGATAGGGATCCCACAACAAGTATGGATACCACCGGAGTCCAACTTGATGAACCCATGGGGTTACTTCCAGGAGTATGGGTGAGGGATCACTTGCAGGAGTAGATATGACTCACACAGCTGCATCACCAAAGCCCACCCCAGCGTGGGTGACGGTTCACAAAGCTGGGAACCTGGAGCACACTGCACAGCCTGCAGAAGATAGCTCAGCAGTTTGGAGAGTATCCTTCCCAAGAGACTCAGTTTGTCTCAACCTTTTAGGCAGCTTGGTCTGGTCACAAGAGTTTTCTCTACGGTTCAGCTTCCTTTGGTCAGAGGGAGACACTCAGTTGTTATTATTTATTCTGACAGGGAGAGGCCTAGTGAATCTTGTCAGTTTCAGGAGCTTCCTGAAGTTATTCTGAGTTGTTTACCTTCCTGATTAAGGAGCTTCCCTGTAGGATGGAATGTCTCAATATCTAAGCAAACTGCTATGCAACACATATGGAATTTTACATAGTCAAATTCCAAATGGGTAGGGCAGATAAACATCACCTTTGTGGGTGGTCACAGGTCTGAAAGGTCACATGAGAAAGTCACATGTTCAAAGGTGGGAGATCATGAACAACTGTGAATAACTTTATCCACATCCCTCAGGCTTTTTCTTCACTCCTTGTCTTATTTATTATGAAAATGACTTTTTTCCCTAGTTCTAGCAGTCCTAAGAGTGTGTACCCCAGACCACAGCACCTTACTCTGGACCTGTTAGACGCCCCCAGAGCCTAACACCCCATCCCAGACCCATGGCGTCAGAAATCGAGCCCGAGGTAGCTAAATGGACAAACCCAAGTTCACCCAGTGCTAAGCGGGTTCCTGACCTCAATGCCTCACTGTCAACTGAGGAGAGTGAGAGGAAGGGCATCAGTGCTGCTGGCAGGCAGAAGATGATCTCTGAGAGTACTTCCTGGGAATGCAGATAGCTCTGTCTGTGTGCCCATCACCTCTTGCCAAGTCCCTGTTCCAGCTGACAAGTTCACATAACATGCCTCTGCAGAAACCAGATCCAAGTGCTCAGGTCACCTCCTTGGGCTTAGTCTAACTTTGTTTCCTGAAATATGAAGAAAGCTGCAGTTCACTTCTAGGCATACTCAGGACTAGGGGATCTGATGAGGCCTGGTGGCAGGTAAAGCTCCTTGTCCTGATTATAGCAGGGGCCCAAAAGTCTCTGACCATCCACATATCAACAGGCCAGAGCAGAGGGCTGTTGTCTGTTCTAGTACAAACCCAGGACCTTGTGAGCACTGTGAAGCTGAATGGCTCCTGAGCATCAAGCTTCGGGGTAATAATGATGATAACGCTGATTATATTGTACCACACTGTGACTGTCTTTCACGTTAGAGGATGTTAATATAAAATACAATGCAGCAATAACATGTAAAACATATGATATCATACTGTATGGTATATGGGATCACATTATGTACTCCATCTGCCAACTTCATGTCATACTGTTTTGCTATGATAGAACATTCTGACAAAAGCAACTTAAAGAAGAATGGATCAAAGAACCAGTATTGGCACGAGATACCCCAAGACCAAGTTCTCAGCACAAAGAGGATTTTTTTTGCCCCAGAGGGACAATGGGCAGGGAATAGAAGGCAAAGAGAGGAGACAGAGGATGAGGGAGAAGGGAAAGTGCAAGGGAGAGGGGGAAGGGGTATTTTTCATAGCCGGACAAAGGACTGCCTCTGGATAGAGAGAAGACAGATGTGGCCCATAGGTAGGCAGTTCATAAAGGTCAAAGGGGAAACCACGTGTCAGGATGAGTTGATTTGTATTGATTGGACATGTAATTAGAGCAGGCAAAAAGGGGGCTTTTGATTGCCGGACTTCAATACTTTGATAGCTGGACCTTGGTAGTCATCCTCAGGAGGAGGAAGTGGCCAAATAAGGGACTAGACCTTGGTGGCTAGCTTTAGGAATGTAATCTAATGGTTTTTTATCAAGACAGAGGGAATGGGGCAAGGACAAGGCCTGCCAGAGTCACGTTTGCCATGATCAAGCCTGTTAAAGCCCTTCCCTTCCAGCCTACAGTTTCAGAGAGATGGAGTCCATCATGGGGGGAAGCAGGAAGCTGGGTGATCTCATTTTCATCCATACAGGGAGCAGAATGAGAGAACATATCAAATGGAGTGAGAGTATAATACTTCTAATAATACTACACCCACAATATAATTCTTCACCTCCTAAAATTTCCGTAACCTTCTCAAACATCACCACCAATGAGACACCTGAGCCTTTGGGAAACATTTCTCATTCAAAACAACACAATAGGCTAACATAGTATGGCATCTTATAATACCACATAATGATATCATACTATACTGCACTAAATATTACATAGAGTGTCTGCTATGACATTGTAATTTTATTCATATACCAATGCTACATTGTATTACATTTTATACAATAGTACAGAATATGTTACATGATGGCTAGTGTTTATTGTCCACTTGACACAATCTGGAATCCCCTTGATAAGTTCCCGGATATACCTATGGAGGATTAGCTTGATTAAGTTAGTTGATATGGGAAGACATGCTCACTGTGGGTGACACCATTCCCTGGCTAGGATCCTGGACGGTATATACAGAAGAAGGAACTGAACATCAACAAACATTAGCTGCTTTCTGCTTCTTCACCGTGGATGCCACATGAGCAGCTCCTGCTGTCATGACCTCCCCTACCAAGATGAACTGTGACGCTGAGCTGTGGAAGAAGGTCAAACCTTTCTCCATTTGGTTGCTTTACTCAGGGTGTTTTGTCGTAGCAGCAGAAGATGCTGAGACAAATGTGAGACCTTATATATGACAGGTGTTATAAAATGCTATGTCTTATGGTGTGTGGTGTATTACCATGACCATCATGTTAAGAGCTTGGTTCCAACTCTCATCCCTCCAACTTCAGAACATCTGCACATCGCCCCAAGCATCCTTCCCTCTGTAACCTAAGGGGCTCTAGGAACAGTATGACTCCAAGGCACTTGCTGCTGAATGAGCCAGAACACAAGGTGGCAGGTGCTGGGCTCTGCAGTCAGACAGCATCTGAGCCCTGACCCTGAGGACTGGCTACATCTCCACTGAAGTCTCAGTTTCCCATCCAAGGATGGTGGCAGAAAGAGCAGGGTAGAAGCAGGTGAGGATTTTTACTCTCAACTCCCAGCGCTAGTAAGGTACATTCTCCAGCAAGGACACACCTCCTATACATCCTCCTAAAAGCACCACCAACCGGGGACCGAGTATTCACATGCCTGAGACTTCCGAAAGCCATTCCTCATTCTTCATTCAAACCACTGTGTTCATCATCATAATTAAATTCTTCACAGAGTTCAAGGTCCATATGATAGGGCAGCCTTGGGGAAGCTCCCTTGCCTCCCAAATACAAGGAATTAGGTGAGATCTCAGTGCCCATAGAGCCTACAATTCTGGGATTTCCCACCTGTTGCTGATAGCTGGCTTGCTAGACATTTAGTCACAGTGCTTATCTTTTTGTGAGAACAGAGTCTGTGCCTAGCTTAAAGCCGTGCTGCTCTGCTATAAGAAAGGCATTTAACACCCATTAGAGGCCCAGACACTATTTGAATGAATGTGAGGGTAAATAATTCATTACTTTTTAAAGCTATGATTTTTCTTTGAATAAATGGTGGTTTCCACTAAAGAACTCTATTCTCCAGAAGTTTACTATGGGGAGTTTTAATCTGTAATTTTTAAGGATGTGCGATGAATCTGAGGCAGGAAGGTCTGTAGCCTTTAGGATTTGGAAAAACCAAATTCTAAAATTAAGAATTTGTTGCAAACAATGATTGGGACACCTGGGGCTGGAAGAAGTGGATTTCTTCATGGAAATGTCTCCTGAGAGTAAAGGCATCTCCAATTATATTCTGCAACAAAGTAAGTTAATTAAAATAGAGGAGACCATGACTATTTGTGTCTTACTTGTATTTTAGATCAATATTGATTCTATGTTTAAAGAGTATAATATGTGGGACTAGGGAGATGACTCAATTAAGCTCTTGCTGTGTAGATGTGAGGATTTGAGTTTGAATCCCTAGAAGCCATGTAAAGTTGGGCTTGCCAGCTTGTGTTAATCCCAGCACTACTAGGGCAAGACGAGAGGTGGAGGCAGGGGAATTCCCCAGAAGCATGTTAGACAGCTGGCTTAAGCGTCTATGAACAGAAACTCAAGGGAGAGTGTGTCTCAGGGTGGAGGGCAAGGGCTGACACCCAAGCTTGTCCTCTGATCTTCACATTCATGCTCTGGCACAGGTGTGTCTATGCTCTTACGGGAATGTGAAGGCAGAAGCGTGCATGTGCACACACAGGCACACATACTCTTTAGATCAACCTTTAAACCTTAAAAAGAAGCCAGGACGCCTCTCATTTTCCTTCTGATAGTCTAGAGGACCAATGAGAACCTTTTCTGTGTCTAGAGCTCTCAAGATCTCTGCATCTGCCATTGTAACACGTCTTCACACGAATCCCCCAATGTTGGCTCTTCAAACATTATCACCTGTCGTTAAGGAGAAGCCAAATTTATCTCTTACTGAATGGATGGAGACTTCAAAAGGATGGAGGAGTGTCTCTGAGGAAGGAGGCTGTGCTGGAATCTGCTGTAATTGGAGCAGGTCAATTCCTTGAAGCAAGTCTACAGTGCGAGCCTCTGACAAGTGCTATCTGTTGATCCCAGCCCAGGAATCCAGCACAAGGGAAATAGGCATGGGGAAGACATTTGAAGCCAAGGTATAACCGCAAGGTCATGGCATAGTTGATCGAAGAAGCGTGGTGAAGTCCCTGTGATGAACCATCAAATAATCAAGGCATTAGCCTTCACCTATGCTCTTCTCTTACTTTAAAGCCAAAGTAAGACAGTGTATGTGTCTTGGAGGAACTCTTTTGAGTCTGGGTAGAGAGTTTCAGAGCTCAGGAATCTGATCCAGCTGCTTATGGTGGGTAAATATTTTTAATTCTCAAGCCACATTGGACATGGAGACAACAGGGACGTTGTAGTTTTCCTAAAACCACACAGCTCCCCAACAGGTGGTACGGGTTTCCCTCTTCTGCTTGTCTGAGCATTTACCATCATGCCTCCTTGCTTTTTAATTCTAAAGTATGAATGACTGACCCCTCCTCAACCACAGGGAGTCTACCCCCAGGAGGACTGGGAGGTGTAAAAGGCTACTTTCCTCGGGATCCAACAGCATACGCAAACTAAGTCCTTAATTTGAGTGCTTTTTGAAAAGCGACAGTCGATTTCTGATCTATTAAAATGTTACATAAGTAGAGATACATATATGCAGCGATCAATATTTTCTTCAATTATCTTTCCTCCTCCGAGCCCCCTTTGAGGTGAGTGACTATTCAGAACAACGGGGGTGGTTAATGCGTCTTTGTAGCTAGTGTTTAGGGACTTAATTTCATGCCCTGAAATATTGGAGGCATGTAGAAAGGTGCTACAGGGAGGTACTCTGTGGATGAATGAAGTGGGATGGGGCTGCGAAGGCTAATGGAGTATGTTAATAACACAGTATGTTAACACCGCCAGCTCCTTACAGTACGGTGGCAGGCTCAGGTAGCCACCAGCCTGATGGGCCAGTCTTCACCACGTTCACACACTTGGACACTTTCTTGTCGTGATCCACATCCCAGCAATGCACCAGCACTCCACTTGGCATCCTCTGCCTTGCAAGCCCACCGTGTTCGACACTCAGGAGTTCTGATGGAAATCATTCCTTGCCTTCCTGCTCTACACGAAGACATGGAGATAGACTACAAGGAGGTGCTCCCAGGGTAGTAAACCCTTTACAGCAGCCACAAGAAATGGAGATCTAAAAGGGGAAAATCAGCAGAGCAGGAAAGATTCTCAGGGGAGATTCCTGGAGGAGAAAAGACCCCAGGATGAGACCACAAGAAGGAGCCTCAGAACCGGCAGAGATTCCCATTAACCCCGTGAACTTGGTCGCTATCTTGAAGACACCACTCCTGTGTAAACAGCTCCCATCCCATGATGTCCCTGGACTGAGGGGTTTGAATTTCAAGCCCCCTTCCTGCCCATAGCTTTATCCACCTACAATCCCACACAGCAGGAATCACTTTGTTAGATGTGGGCAGGTTTACTCAAAGACTTTGTCAATGGTTAAATCTGGGGTGGAATGGGCACCATGCCAGTACCCGCTCCATTTATCAGATCAAATCTTTTGGACCCCTCAACAGCTAGCATGGCTTTCAAGACCTTCAGGGTTTGTATTTTGCTCCCTCTCCTACCTCATGCTGTGCTCAGGAGTCTGTCTCATCTCCCCAACATTAACCCTTCCTTCACTCCCACACTAGCTTGCCCTTTCCAATGAAGGGACAAAGACAGAAGAAGACCTAAGCCCCCTCTCCATCGACCCTGTACTGTGAGTTCATCCTGACCCAAGAACCTCATGGGGATTAATCTTCATTGTCAACATGATGGGATTTACAACCACCTAGGAGACCAACATCTGAATGGCTCCGTCTCTGGGGGTGTTACCAGAGAGGTTTAACTGAGGAAGGAAGTCCCACCATGAGTGTGGGTGGCACCATCCCCTAGGCTGGGTTTCCAGAGTGAATAAATAGGCAGAAAAGAGAGAGTGAGCTGAACACCAGAGTTCATCTGTCTCTCCTTCCTGACTGGACATCCAACATGACTAGCTGAGGCCATGTTGCCACACTCTCACCACCATGCCTTCCTCTCCATGGTGGACTGTACCCCCAAACCGTGAGTCAAAATTCCTTCCTTAAAGTAATTTTGATGTGAATTTTGCCACAATAATCATAAAAGTAACAGAGAGGAACTCTAAGGCTATAGACCACAAGGCTAAGTCCCTAGAAACTTCTGCTCTGCTGGTGGTACCGTCCTTTCAGGGGAATAGAGAGGAGGGGCTTGGTTTGGGAGGCAGACATGGGTTATGGATTTAGGCAAGCAATGTTCAGGGCTTTGGATGGAGGAAGCATGATTAGAAGGGTGAGAGAGGACCCTAGCTAGATGAGTGAGCCTTTGGCCTCAGGAAGCACTCAGCCTTGTTGGAGCATCATCTAGAGCACAGGACCCCATGTTGATCCTTCACCCCTGGATTACAGGAGTGGTCACTGTCCTAATGTTTACTATGGTCCCCATTTGAGAGGCATCCAATAACCTTCGGCTTAAATGGATGATAGGAATGGACAACCACGTGATGGACATTGGTGCTTCTGAGGAGGATTTAACACACACAGGGGAACTTTCTGTAAGTGCTTCCTATTTGTTCTGGGATTGAGACAATTGAACCTGGGCATGCACTGAGGCAAGTTGCTGTTCGTGTATTTCAAGTGACACTGTTGGCTTTAGAGACTAGACCTCTGTATTATTTCAGGGACTTCTTCATTTTGCCTTAGTTCTGCAGTTCGTGGCACCTGCTTTAACTCACTTGACACCCTTTAAAGTTAGCATTTAAATTAACATGGATACTGTGACTTATGGCCATATTCTCCTGCTCTCCACCAAACAGAACCCGTGTCTTATTGGAAGTTCAATTGTAGGGGATGTGGGGAGGAAGCAACAGTTGGATAACTTGCTGACGGAAAATAGGAGACAAACCGTCCTCAGAACACCTTGGATGCTCCTTTCTCTGTGTTTTTAAACCATGCAGGATGTGCAGGTCTTGGGAGGAAACCATTTATTGTAGTCTCACAGTCCCTGTGTGGGACAGATACTTATCACCTGATCTGTTTCAGCCCTGTAGAAAGAAAGCCCAGCTGTAAACGGCGCTCGAAGGAGGGTGCCAACTGTTGCATTCTTAGAATTCATTGGAGTTGACATGGAGAAGTTGTTTAGATGCTTTATTATGTGTGGAAGGGTCATAAAACCCAGACAGAGCCACTGGGAAGAAAGCACGGTCAAAGATAAGGGCAAGTTCAAAGGGGTTGCCACTGTGATGAAACTGGAAAACAGTTCTTTATGGATACATTAAAAGTCATGCTCACAGTGACAGAATGAATGAGCTCCTCGTTGACCAAGACCCTGCAGCGAGGAACCCAGAGCCCTGGGAAAGGTATGCGGTGTTTGTCAACTCTCCATAAAACCATGGGCTAAGCAATTTAAATACCGTCCACGTGCCAGGCAGCCTTCACTGCTTCATTGATTTTTCACAGATCTTCTTGAGTACCACCTAATACGCCAAACTCTACAGGAGGCTGCAGACAGAATGAGGACGGAGGTGCCATTCGGAGTGGGAGGAGCAGTCCTGCTCATGGCTCGTCCTTCTCTCCTTCTGAAGTCGAGAGTTCTGATTCCATTTTGAAGTTAGGTACATTGGACTGAAGAGATTCCCAAACTGGGGTTGGGGAGACAGCTCAAAAAAGTGTTGGCTTTGCAAGCTTGAGGAACTGAGTTCTATCCCCAGAACCCACACACACAAAAAAAGGGCAGGCATGGTGCAGGTGGATCTCTGGAATCTCACCAGACAGCTATCTGGCTTTTCTGGTGAAGTTCCAGGTCAGTGAGAGACCCTGACTCAAACAAAAGGTGAAGGACATCTGAAGAATGACAGCTGAGATTTCTACATGTACTTGCAAGCATGAGAGAGAGAGAGAGAGAGAGAGAGAGAGAGAGAGAGAGAGAGAG
>CABHPQ010145588.1:0-45447 GCA_902168405.1 Peromyscus aztecus
CAGGTTTCTACCTGACCCCAAAATGCTCCTCCCCATTAAGATATCTCTTTCATTACTCTCTCCCTGAATCCACCCCCACAATGCAATCCCTCACATTCCCATCTCATCCAGCACCTAGTCTACCAAAGAGATCTCTTATATCTTCCCTTTCAAGGAACATCCATGCATCCCTATCTCCTTTGGACCATCCTTGTTATCTAGGCTCTCTGGGGCTGTGGATTGTACAATACTTTACTTTACAGTTAAGTATCCACTTACGAGTGAATATACACTATCTTTGTCTCTCTGGGTCCAGGTTACCTCATTCAGGATGATTTTTTTTCTAGTTCCATCTATTTGCCTTCAACTTTGATGATGTCATAGTTTTAAACAACTGAGTAACATTCCTTTGTTCTTTATCCATTCTTCAGTTAAGGAGCAACTAGCTTGTTTCCAGTTTCTGGCTATTACAAATAACACTGTAATGACATAGTTGAGCAAGTGTCCTTGTGGTATGATTAAGCATCCTTTAGGTATATGCCCAGGGGTAATATAGCTGGGTTTTGAGGTAGAATAATTCCTAATTTTCTGCAAAATCTCCATATTGATTTCCAAAGTGGCTGTGCAAGTTTGCACTCTCACTCATAGTGAAGGAGTGTTTCCCTTGCTCCACATCCTCTACAGCAAACTTTTCATTAGTTTTTATGTCTTAGCCATTCTGACAGATGTAAGATGAAATCTCAGAGTTATTTTGATTTGCATTTCCCTGATGACTGAGAATGTTGTACAATTATTTATGTGTTTCTCAGCCATTTAAGATTCTTCTCTTGAGAATTCTCTGTTTAAATATGTACTCAATTGTAACATGAATTCCTAAACAGTCTTATTAATATAAAACCTGGAGCCAGATATTTGGGTGAAAGCTGAAAGATCAGAGAAACAGATCAAGCCAGCTATACATTCTTACCTCTATGAAATCCTTAGTCTCAAGAGAGTGAGTTCCTGTTTCCTCACACCTTATATACCATTCTGTGTCCTGCCATATTACTTCCTGGGATTAAAGGAATGTGTTACCAGTGCCTGGTTCTGTTTGTCTCATGTAGCCTTGTGTTACCTTGAACTCACAGAGATACAGATGAATCTATGCCTCCCAGGTGATAGAATTAAAGGTGTGTGCCACCACTGCCTGACCTCTATGTCTAATTTAGTGGCTGGATCTGTCCACTGATCCCCAGGTAAGCTTTATTGAAGTATACAATATATCACCACATTTCCACTTTTTTGTCTAAAGTAATAAAAGAAGTTTATAACTAATATAATCAAAGCTATATACAATAAGTACAATAACCATATATAATATATAGTCAAGAATTACATTAACAATGTCCAATCCATTAACATTTGACAAATTCAAAGAAAACATTCCATTATTTATCCTATTTTGGTGAGTCCAAAATGTTGTACCTAATTCACATTCTATCTTAACTTGTATTATCAACTAAAAATATCTTTTGATACAAAATTTATACACTTACATTTTTAGTGAGTTTCTCTTCTGAATTTAACAAGGAAAATTATAACTATAACTATCTAATCTTCAACTCTTTCAGAGACCCAAGAATAAAATAATATTATCTGAGTAAGAAGGAAGTGCAAACAAGTGATTTCAAAAAAAAAAAAATGACATCATTGAAGGTCTTGTAGACATAGGTGCAGATGTAACAAAAATTGCACCAGAATCTTGGCATCCAAACTGACCTCTTCAGGAGGTAAATTGCAGCTTTTAGGAATTGAAACATTATTTCAAGTGAAACAGAACATGAGGGCCAGAAGGACAGAGAGGAAAATTAAAGCCATATGTGGCTGATATAGCTATAAATCTCTGGGGATGTGATTTATTACAACAATGGAATACCCAGACTAACATTCCTCCATTCTCAGAAGCAAATCATAAACTAACATGCTTCTGAGAAAAACTTTAGAAGGTATTATAAAGAACAGTCACCGAGCACTGAGATTGTACAAGAACAGGGCACAACAACTGCTGATCTTTCAAAGACATCAGCAGCTCTACCTTTAAAATGATTAACAGACAAGCCTGAATTGGTTCAGCAATGGCCTTTAACAAAAGAGAAACTACAGGCCTTAGAACAGCCTGTACAAGAGCAGTTAAATGTTCAGCCCTTGGAATTCTCCTGTATTTGTTATTAAAAAGAAATCTGATAAGTGTAGAATGGTAACAGACCTAAGAGCAATTAACAAGATAATTTAGCCAACGGACTTTCTACAATCTAGAATTCCTTTGTCAACTCTGTTACCTAAAATGATGGCCTCTTACAGTTTTCAATTTAAAAGACTTTCTTTTCAATACCCTTACAAGAAAAGCACAGAGAAAGATTTGCCTTTATGGTGCCTTCTTATAATAATTCTCAGCCAGTTAAGAGATATCAATGGAGGGTTCTCCCACAGGGAATGTTAAATAGCCCAACCCTCTGCAAATCTTGTATGACAGCCATTGGAATTAATACATAAACAATTTCCTGAATCTATAATTTATCATTACATGGATGATATTTTACTAGCTGATTCAAATGTAGATACCTTAGAAAGAATGTTTGACAAAGTAAAGAAAATTTTGCCTTGTTGGGGATTGCAAATCACTCCTGAAAAGATATAAAGAGGAAATTCTATTAATTATTTATGATATAAAATAGGTCTAAAAAATTAGACCTCAAAAGGTGCAAATTAGGAGAGATCAATTACAGACTCTTAATGACTTTCAAAGATTATTCAGAGACATTTCCAAACTACGGACCACTATTGGAGTAAAACTGAGTAATTTTTTCAAAACCTTAGAGGGTGACAAGGATTTAAACAACAAAGAAAATTATCACATGAAGCTGAGAGAGAACTGGCTTTGGTGGAAAAGAAAATACAGGATGTACAGGTGGTTCTAAAGATAGATTGGCTTTTGATTATTTTACCCTCTAAGCATTCTCTTACAGGAATTTTATTGCAGAGGAAAGGTATTATATTAGAATGAATATTTCTACCAAATAAACAGAGTGAAAAATTAAAAACTTATATGGAAAAGTTCTCTGAGTTTATTTTAAATGGAAAATTGAAACTTGGTCAATTAGCAGGAATAGACTCAGCAGAAATTATAGTACCATTAACTAATCATGAAATTGACAAATTATTGGCAGAAAGTGAACCTTGGCAAAGAGCTTGCAGTAATTTTTTTTGGAGAGATTAACAGCAAATATCTCTAACATGATATAATTGAACTTATAAAGAGAGCTTATTGAATATTGCCTTGCATTGTACAGGAAACACCCATATCTGGAGCTTATACATTTTATACAGATGCAAACAAACAAGGAAAGGCAGGTTACAAGTCAGAAAATTTAAGTAAAGTGGTTCAAAGTACTTATAATTTGGTTCAAAAATCAGAATTATATGGTATTCTGTTGGTATTAATGGATTTTTCTGAACCTCTCAGCATAGTTACTGACTCTCAGTATGCTGAGAGGATAGGCTTACACACTGAGACTGCAGAATTTATCCCTGATGAATCAGATTTAACTTTATTATTTATTCAACTACAAGATATAATCAGGAACAGAAAGCATCTTTTATATATAACTCACATCTGATCCCATATGGGTCTTCCAGGCCCTCTAACACAAGGTAATGATGAGACTGATAAACTATTGACAGCAAATGTGCAGGAGGTCTCAGAATTTCATAAAAAATTCATGTTAATAATAAAGGTTTAAAAAAGGATTTTTCCATAACGTGGCAACAAGCCAAGATAATTATAAAGGAAATGTCCTACTTGTTCTTTTTACAACTAGACTGTGCTACCAGAAGGTTATAACTCAAAGGGTACTCAGAGGAGTGTAATCTGGGAGATGGATGTGTTTCACTTTGCAGAATTTGGAAAATTGTAATATGTACACCACACTATTGATTTTTATTCAGGATGTCAATGGTCAACTGTTTTGGGTTCTGAAAAAGCTGATTCTGTAACCATGCATTTGCTAGAAGTTATGGCCATCATGGGTATACCTGCACAAATTAAAACTGACAATGCTCCAGCATATGTCTCTGGTAAAATGAAACAGTTTTTTGCTTATTACAATGATGTCAATGTTCTGTATGTTAAATGTTTTGCTCTGATTGGTTAATAAATAAAACACTGATTGGCCAGTAGCCAGGCAGGAAGTATAGTTAGGACAAAGAGAGAGGAGAATTCTAGGAAGTGGAAGGCTGAGGCAGAGAGACACTGCCAGCTCCTGCCATGAAAAGCGAGATGTAAGGTACTGGTAAGCCACGAGCCACAAGTCACATGGCAACTTACAGATTAATAGAATTGGGTTAATTTCAGATATAAAAACATATAGGAAGAAGCCTGCCATGGCTATACAGTTTATAAGAAATATAAGACTCTGTGTGTTTACTTGGTTGGGTCTGAGCGGCTGCGGTACTGGTGGGTGAGAGAGATTTGTCCTGATCATGGGCCAGACAGGACTGGAGAAAATTTCAGCTACATTACAAAATAGAACATATTACAGCTACACCACATAATTCTAGGGCAAGAAGTCATAGAAAGATCAAATCAAACTCTACAGGATATGGTAAATAAACAGAAAGGGGTAACAACCCCCCCCCAGAAATAGATTACATAATGCTCTATTAACTTTGAATGTTCTCAGTGCTAATGAGAAGGGAACAGCAGCTGTGGAGAGACATTGGATAAAATGGAAAAAAAACTACAGAATTAAATCAGCCTATATACTTTAAAGATGTGCTGACCTCAGAATGGAAACCAGGATATGTGTTATGTTGAGGACGAGGTTTTGCTTTTGTTTCTACAGGAGAAGAAAAGCTGTGGTTGCCACCAAAATTAATAAAAGTTAAATTTGAACAAGAAAGACTTGTTAATTAGAAGAGGTTATAGTTACTCAACCAGAATGACCATCCAATTTAAACTAATTTATACCACTAACAAATGCTTTTTATTTAATCAGATATAACTTGACAAAAGGGAACCTCCCCAAAGTTAGACTTGGGGAAGGATTTTTGTTTTTGTCTTTCAGGAGAATGAAGGCTAAGGAATCTGAAGAATATTGTACAAATGAGACATCTGAAAAAAAAGGCAAATCATCTAGAAAAAAAAAGTTCCAAGTAAAGGAGTAAATTGGTCTATTGGTATATCACATACAAAATTCCATAAGTCATCCTAAATGTTTGTTTCTGCTCTTCTCTACAGACACTTAATACAAATGGTCATTTTGTAGTACCAGTTCAATTAAAAATTAAGTCTGGCTTTGGAGTTGAAGAATGGCTCTCTCCTTCTCTGAACCCAAGCATGCTTTTAAAAGAAAAAATTAAAAATCTCTGTATCATGTCAGAAGAAAGAGCCATTTTCTGATTTGGGACAGAAGAAACACAAAAAATTGAGGGACTATTCTATTGCCACTAATATCAATCCTTTGGTTTTATTTTGAGTCTTTAAACTTTTCTTAAGATATGAATTTTATATCAAAATTTATAAGATTAATATATATTTTAAACTTTTGTTAAGATATTAATGGTCATATAGAGTGCTAACTAATTCTAGAAAAAAGGCTTCAGTTAGCAGCCAAAAATGTTTTTGTGTTGTAGTCTCTATCAGTTTTATGCAGGGAATCAAGACCAGGCCTAACAGCATATTTGAAGTTTCCATAAAGATGATGGTGCCCCACAACAATGATTCCACAGGGACAATAATAATACCACTAAGCTGACAAACATCTCCAAAAGATCAGCTTTGGACTACAAACTGCTCAGGACAATTTCGATATAGCTAGCTGAGATGATTATAACTTTGACATTATGCAGAGACTGGACAACAAATGATACAGCTACCTCTCCCAGAACTTGACAATTAACTCCAAATTTTTCTTTTCAGGATCCCCTAAAGATGCCTTCACCCACAAACAGCAGGAAGTAATTTTAAGAACACAACGTCCATATTCCCAAGTGATGAGGTGGGTGGTTTTTGGTATTTCAATGGGTTTCAGGTTTGGGATAGTTGTCATTGTTTAGAAGGGTTGGTAACAAGTTGTTGTTGTTAATGGTCAGAAAAAGGGCTAAACAAAGGAGATTAGACTTCAGGTTCTTGTTTGAGAAAAGAAAAAGCGGATACAGGTAAGAGATAGATTATTGAATCTACACTGAAAAGAAAATGAAGATATAGATATGATATAGATAAAAGGTAGATTATTGAATCTACTTTTAAAAGACAACTACTAGTCTTAAATACTTTACATTGGATTAGATTTTTATATATTGTATATAAATTATATATATTGAGAGAGAGATTGTTAGAAAATGCTGTATGTATATTTCTAATCTTGTTCAGGATACTGTACCTATATAGTTCATTTAACAATGTATTGCAATTTGCTAATCATTGAATGTTATTATCAACTATTAGGATATAAAGAAATGAAAGTTAGTAGTTAGGCATTACAATCGAACTTGTAGTCATATTAGGTATTGTTTCAAGGCCAAACAGAGATATATTTTAGATAGGTCATCTTCAAACCCTTCAGATATCTACAGAATATGGCATTTAAAATGCTTTAATAACATAGTTTTTTTCTTTCTTTTTTTATGACTATGAGACATGTTGGCTCCTGGCAGCACCAATCTACTTCAGAGAAGATATGGGCATTGAAGAAACTGCATATGGAGTTAACTTTCATTGTGGCAAAACTTAGCCACTGGGCAACAAAGTACCCTCCAATCGACTGCTGACAATATGCTATCCAAAATGGACAAACAGGACACAAAACAAAGGACTGTCGATCCTTGCCAAGACAACTGTGGTTGCAGCTTTGGCAACAGGTGTCCCATGAGGCCAGAACAATATGGCACCATTGCTGAAGTGGCTTTGCAATCTGGAAAAGGTATAGTTCCCCTTTCTGCAAAGGCAGCTGAATAGGCAATGTACTGATGGCTTCTGGTGTGCAGTAGAACAGTAGCTGAAACAGTTGTTCTTGAAAGAGTAACTAGGCTGATGGAGTCTAACCTCTCAATGGTAGACTGGTATTTAACAAAGGAGATGAAGTCACCCACAATCCGAGAAGAATGGGATGTGAAGAAGAATGGGATGCTGAGATGAAGACATCCACAAGCAGCTGAGAAGAATAAGCAGCTGAATTCCAAAAACACTATCAATTTCCAGCATTTAAAATCCACTAAAATCAGGAACGAGACAAGGCTGTCCACTCTCCCCATACTTATTCAATATAGTACTTGAAGTTCTAGCCAGAGCAATAAGACAGCACAAGGAGATTAAGGGGATACAAATGGGAAAGGAAGAAGTCAAGCTTTCCCTATTTGCAGATGACATGATAGTATACTTGAGTGACCCCAAAGATTCAACCAAGGAACTGATACAGCTTATAAACACCTTCAGCAACATAGCAGGATACAAGATCAACTCAAAAAAATCAGTAGCCCTCCTATATACAACTGACAAACAGGCTGAGAAGGAAATCAGAGATACATCACCCTTTACAATAGCCACAAATGACATAAAATACCTTGGGGTAGCACTAACCAAGCAAGTGAAGGACCTATATGACAAGAACTTCAAGTCCCTGAAAAAAGAAATTGAAGAAGATGTCAGAAAATGGAAAGATCTCCCATGCTCATGGATAGGCAGATAAGCTATCTACAGATTCAATGCAATCCCCATCAAAATCCCAACACAATTCTTCACAGACCTGGAAAGAATAATACTCAACTTCATATGGAAAAACAAAAAACCTAGAATAGCCAAAAGAATCCTGTACAATAAAACAACTTCTGGAGGCATCACGATCCCTGACTTCAAGCTCTACTGTAGAGCTACAGTAATAAAAACAGCTTGGTACTGGCATAAAAACTGACTTGTGGACCAATGGAATCAAATTGAAGACCCTGACATTAATCCGCACACCCATGAACATATAATTTTTGACAAAGAAGCCAAAAGTGTACAATGGAAAAAAGAAAGCATCTTCAACAAATGGTGCTGGCATAACTGGATATCAATGTGTAGAAGGCTGCAAATAGATCCATATCTATCACCGTGCACAAAACTTAAGTCCAAGTGGATCAAAGACCTCAACATAAATCCAACTACTCTGAACCTGCTAGAAGAGAAAGTAGGAAGTAGTCTTGAACGCATTGGCATAGGAGATCGCTTCCTAGGTATAACACCAGTAGCTCAGACACTGAGACAAACAATCAATCAATGGGACCTCTTGAAACTGAAAAGCTTTTGTAGAGCAAAGGATACAGTCAATAAGTCAAAGCGACAGCCCACAGAATGGGAAAAGATCTTCACCAACCCCACATCTGACAGAGGACTGATATCCAGAATATATAGGGAACTCAAGAAATTAAACATCAAAATTCTCAACAGTCCAATTAAGAAATGGGCTATAGAACTAAACAGAGAATTCTCAGCAGAGGAAACACAAATGACTGAAAGACATTTGAGGAATTGCTCAACATCCCTAATCATTAGGGAAATGCAAATCAAAACAGCTCTGAGATACCACCTTACACCAGTCAGATTGGCTAAGATCAAAAACACTGAGGACACCTTATGCTGGAGAGGATGTGGAGCTAGGGGAACTCTCCTCCACTGCTGGTGGGAATGCAAGCTGGTACAGCCACTCTATCATCTTCTTAAAGTCATTTTAAGGTCAATTTCTTCTGCTTCTTCTCTTTTGGGATGTTCAGGTCTTGCTGATGTAGAACCACTAGGTTCTGATTGTACCATATTGGTCTTTATGTTGTTGACTGTATTTTTGCACTTATTTTAATTGAATTAGATTATTTTCTTTCAATATATTCTGATCACAGTTCCCTAACACCACAACCAACACCTCCCAAACCTGCTTACATCCTAACCAACCCAAATCCACACCCTCTGTCTTTCATTAGAAAAGAATCATGCATCTAATAAACAGAATACAATGAAATAAAACAAAATCAAACTGGTATAGGATGAAACAAACAAACAAACAGAAAAACACAACCAACCCCCCCACTAGATATACATATAGTCCAAGAGATACACAAATGTCTTTTCAAAACATAAAATAGGAAACCTTAATGTATAAGAAAAAGAACTGTAAGCTTTAAAAATCCCAGATGAATAATTATGTGACAAAAATCATCCAAAAATACCCTTGATGTTTTTTGTTTTTTTTTATTTTTCGTTTGTTTGTTTGTTTTGTTTACCATCTATGTCTGTGTATGGAGCCTACCCATAAGTGTGGTTTGTGAACCCAGTGAGACTCTATTGGAGAAAAGTAACTTTTTCTTTGCAAGCAGTCATCAATTGTAAATAGCTTTTTTATTAGGGATGGGAGCTTGGGTCCACTTCCCTTGTCAGCATTAGGTCCCCCAACTGGCTTAGACCTGTGTGGGCTTTGAGCATGCTGCCACAGTCTCTGTGAGCTCATATGTGCATCACTCCTCTTGTATCTAAATGGCCTTATTTTCTTGGTGTCTTTTTAGCTATCAGGAAAATACAAATTAAAACTACTTTGAAATTTGACCTTACCTCATTCAGACTGAGCATGATCAATAAAACAAATGATAGCAGATGATGTATAGAATATGGAAAAGGAGAAAATTTTATTCAATGCTTTTGGGAGTGTAAGTCAAAACAACCATTATGAATGGAAATTATTGAGTGGATCTTAAGCAGGCCGTAATTGATTTATCTCAAGATACAAATACACCAATCTTAGGCATATACTCAAAGGACTCTACACCCTAGTAGAGAAATACTTGCTTATTCAGGTTCATGGCTGCTCTATTTATAATAGACAGAAATCATAATCAACCTATATTTCTAACAACTGATGAATGGATAATAAGAATGTGCTATATTTTCACAATGGAATATTATTTAGCTCTTAAGAAAAATGAAACTAAGAAATGTTCAAGTAATTGGATCAAGCTAGAGAAAAATATTCCTCACCGAGGTAACCCAGACCACAAAAGACAAATCTTGTATGATTTCTCTTATATTTGTTTCTTAACTTTTCAGCTTCCAATCTGTATGCTACAGACTGAATATCCACAGAAGATAGGTTCCTTGTAATGGACCAGGGAGGAGAAGAGCTCCAAAGAAAAGATAAATAGAGGATAGATGATGTTGTGGAGAGTAAAGCAGGAACCTAGAATTGGAGGATCAAATGGCAAGGGGTTGGGATATAAGAGTAAGGGAATTTTATGAGCAAAGATAACTAGCACTGAAGTTCTTTGGAAATGCCTTATGGAAACCTACTACTGCAGAAGCTTCCTAAAATAATGCACATATGAAAGGAATATAAATTGAGCCATCATATAATGCAGGAGACATTGTCCCAACTAGACATACTATGCCACCAAGTAAAACCTGCTGTGCCAAGATGGGTTACATTTTACTGAGTCATTAGCCAAAGCAGTACAATGGAACCCTCAAACATAACAAAATAATGCCAAGTTTATTGATTGCCATCTAAAACCTGAAAGGTTTTTGCTGGTGAAAACATTTTCCAACACCATTGAGTTGGTTCCTAACTAGAAACTTCACTCCTACTGACTTGCATTCATGATGCTAAAAGGTACTCTGCACAGTACCAGGGGAGAAAAAAAACATCAGTACCTAGCATCTATAAATCTTGGAACCTACAAAGGTGATCTCTGTGCAAGACACACTGGTACAATGGTGGCACCAATGTTATGAGGATAACCAACCATTCTGATTGGACTTAAGTGTCAGTATATGTCATGGAAACCATACCTGGCACTGCCAGAATGGCAAAGGAACTGGGACGATGTAAGTCACAGACCTGGTAGAAAGTTTAATATTATTATTCTGCTAAAAGAACACTGCAATAAAATGACTCCTAATGACATGCGGTTATTCCCATTGATCAGTGCCTTGCTCAAACCCCATCAGAGAAACTTCTTGCAGTATATGGGAGTCAGCACAGAGACTTACAGCTGTACAATACAAAGACAAAGAGCATAGTTGAATCCCTCAGCTAAATGAGATGCTCTCACCTGACCCTTCCACTCAAGTCTCAGGGATCAACGTGGAAGAAACACAGGAAGATTACAAGAGACAGAAGTGGTGAATGACTTCAAGGAAGCTTTGTCTTCCAGATGCAACAATATTGAGGCACATTTGAAGTCACAGAGACTGTGACAGCTCATACAAGGCGGGTGCATTTTCAAGGCCTAAAGGGTCCAGAATTGAAGAGTTGAAGATGACAAAGGCTCCCATCCCTAACCAAGAAGGTATTAGAAAGTGATACTTGCTGGAAATCTATTTTTGCCAACAGGTGTCACTGGATGCAGCAACCGCACTCCAGGGCAGGCCACTGTCCAGGAATGTTTCGCCAACATGAAGTGCACTCCCTGAGTTTCTTTTGTTTCTTTTTTCATTGACTTTTTTGTGTCATTTGTCATTTTTGTCTTAGTCATTTCGTTTTTTGTGGATATTTTTGAGAGAGCTAGAGATTGATATTAGATATATAGATCTAGATACATAGATAGATACACAGACAGACAGACAGACAGACATATAGGAGAAGAACCTTAATTCAGGTGGGTAGAAATTTGGGTGGTAATGGGAGCAGTTAAGGGAAAGGTAAAACATGATCAAAATATATTGCATGAATTTTGTTGAATAATTTGTTTTTTAACATGGCTTTTTAATCTATTGGTGAAACGTATCTCTGCGGTTTTTGTTTGACATCTAGTGTTTTAATTTCCAATTTCCTTTCAGTTTGAGTTTTCATTAGTATTTCTTTGTTCAAGTCTACTTTCATGTATGAAGTTGTTTTCATTATTTTATTCAACTGTTTGTGTTTCACATTCTTCATTAAGGCATTTATTCATATCCTCTTAGAGTCTTCAGACATAGTCACAATTGATAGTTTGAAGTGCTTGTCTTGTGCTTCAGCTAAATTGTTCTTTTAGGCCTTAGCACAAGAGAAATCCTGGCTTCTGTCTGAAGTATATTGTCTTGGTTGTACATGTTTGTGTTTTTACATTTGGATCTAGGCATCTGGAGTTATGATGGTTGAAGTGTTTCTTGGTATAGATATCTGGTCTCATCTTTGTTGGTTGGGTATTCTGGTTTTTGTTTGTTTGTTTGTTTGTTTGTTTGTTTGTTTGTTTTTGGTTGCTGTTGCACACTCTCAGTCCTAAGCAAATCTGGTAGCTGTGGGGTCCTGGCATCCCAGTGAGTTTGGTGACTTAGGCTTACCAGTTAGGGAGTTGTTATTCAGGTCAGTGGAAAGTCACAAAGAAATGGAGATGAGTTAGAAGGAAAAGCTCAAAGGACCATCTGAACAGAACTAGGTGTTCCCTTGGTCTACACCAAAAGTCTGAGATTCAATATTATGCTGATGGCTTGGGAGGAGAAGCTCAAAAGGCAAATTGGAGTAGGACTAAGGGTAAATTTGGAGAGAACTGAATGGAGAATGGGAAGGAGGGTAAAGGCATCCTCCTTGAGTTCCAGCCTAGTATGGAAGCTGAGGTCCCTTGCAGACAAAGGTTCTGAGATCAGTTGTTTACAGAAGCTTAGATATGGGCTAGAAAAAAAAGATTGAAATCGGCTGCCAGGAATAACTAAGGGGACTCTGATGCCAAACTATGGACCTTAGGCCCCAGGTTTCCTTCTAACATTCTTGGAAATAGTCAATCGGATCTCCCAGTAAGACCCAGAAGTACCAAGTCTTAGATGAGAAACCCTGAGGTCATTTCATAAGCCAGAACATTCAGAAAATGGATCCAGACATTTTATATTTAACAAGATGATGTGAGGCAGGAGTGAGAAAGACAGTGGCCTCTCTCTCATTCTTTGGGAGAATGGGAGATTGGGAATGAGGTTGAAATAAGCAATACCTCCCACACTGTACTATGAGTTGGGTTCCTTGACTTCTGTGAACCACATACAGTGCTACCCACTTCAGAATAGTTAATTAATGTCAAGGTCCTGTATTGTTGGATGACAGAGAAAAGGTAAAATCATCTAGATGTGGACACAAACTGGGTTGTCTCCAGCATGGCTGGTACACTCACTGTCACCTCTTATTTTCTATCATTTACAAAAGACCAGCCAAGGCTTTGCCACCTTGCTCAGCTAGAACAGAACTTCAAGGCTGGCAGTGAGTTGAGATTATGGCAAGTGATGATGTTGATTGGGTGGAACACTAACATTGATCCCTATAGGGACCCGAACCTTCTGGCATGACAGACACTAAAAGCTCAGCTTCCACTGCAGAGGGAATGAAGTGATACATCCTCTACTGCCCAGGAGAGAAGGTGCAGAAACAATGCACAGAGAAGTGGCAGGATCAAGGCAAAGACTGCCCAGCACAGCAGACTTGTCTCCCACAACAGGTTGTCCAGATTCCACCTGGAGAATTTCCAAGGAAGCCATTATCTGAATGCTGAACTGATACTGGTGATGGCTAGACCATGGTGTAGATGGTGGTGAGTCACATGAGTCATAACATTTATGTCAAGCACTTACTTTACTACAAAGGGTAATGTCAGTCTAGATTCCTAAACTTAAAACTGGCCATCACAGTACTGATGCTGTGAACACTTTTGTGGACTTCTCTATTGCTTTTAAATGAATGAATTTTATTGATAATTTCCATTCTTTTAACAAAAGATAATTAAATAATTGGAAGTGATAAGCATGGCACTCAGAAATCTCATGCAAAACTATTGAGTGTTCAAGGTAACTAGAGTGAAAATGACATACTTTGTATCAAAAAACTTGAAATAAAATAAAAATAAGCAAGAACATATGAGCATATGAGCAAAGCTAAGTGGACTCAGTAAGTTATGTGTATACATGTGCCAGTGTATGTGCTTATTGAATATATATATATGTGTACATATATATATATATATATATATATATATATACATGTCTATATGCATCTATATGTGTGTGTGTTTATATATGTGACAATGATATAGTAAAGATCCTGAAATTGGGATTAGGACATGAGAGGCATTGACAGAGAGAGAAAGAGGAGTGAGGTAAATGCAGAACTCATTTATGAAGTTCTCATAAATTATTAATATAGTATATAAGTTATTGTACCATTTTATTATTCCTGATAATTTACTGGGTGAGTCTCTCCTAAGTCTGTTCAGGTCTGTCTGTGTCTTGGAGTGACAATGTTATATGACCCTTAGAATATGGTGTACATATACATACACACACACACACACACAAAAAAAAAAAAAAACCACACAAACACACAAACCAGACAGACAGAGAGAGAGGGGGTGGATAAATTTCAATCCCAGAGTTTGTTATAGAAACAGACCCTCTTCTGATTCCTCATACACTTCTCTCTTCTGGCCCCAGGATGTTGTAATATGTCACCAAACACTCCTTAAAGCTGGACTCCCTGCACATCTTCAGGTTGGAAAGACTTTGGGTTCAGTTAAAGAGAGAAGTTCCAACAACTTTTAGGCATGCTGTTAAGTTACTAATATGAGATGACAACAATTTCTTTATGCAGGGACTTAGTGCTATGACTTTTCCTTTTAGCACTGCTTTCATTGTGTTCTATAAGTTTGCATATGTTGAGTATTCATTGTCATTGTATTCTAGGGAGTCTTTAATTTCTCTCTTTATTTTGCCTTGACCTAGCAGTCATACAGTAGATAGTTGTTTGGTTTCCATGAGTTTGTAGGTTTTCTATTGTTTTTGTTGTAATCCAGTTTTAATTCATGGAGAGTTGTCATGATTGTCTAGCCATCACCTGCCACTTATATTTCTCTCTTGGGCACTTCCAGAGCAGCCCTTGCCTCTAATCATACCTATAGGCACATTTTCATTATACTGAAGAGTTGCAAGAGAATTGTTCATACAGCTATTCAACTGTGCCACTAAAGCTGCACTGAATCAAAGGACAGAGTCAGCAATTGGCTGAGCAGGATTAGCCATAGAGTCATTGGAGGACTGAGGAGGTCTGACAGAGAGGAACAGGAAGAGAGCAGAAGGAATTTCCAGGGAGATTTCGGTGATGGTCTATCAAGAAAAACATGGAAAAAGGGTCAGCCAGTTGACTCCCCCCTGTTGTTTGGATTTATCAGGCCTTAAACTCAATTTCCAACTGCCAATTTTTTAATTATACTGGAAAAATTTAGGTAAATGTTATACTGAGGTACCTGAGCTCTGGTGCAGTCTAACACGGGCATGGAGGAAATCCACAACTTTCTTTGCAAATACTGTGAATGACCTGACTCAGAGTATAGCTGCATCCTAGTTGTATTCACTCAGAGTCCGTTTTTTTTTTTCCTTTTGGTTTTTCGAGACAGTGTTTCTCTGTGAAATTTTGGTTCCTGTCCTGGACCAGGCTGATCTCAAACTCACAGAGATCACCTTCGCTCTGCCTCCTGAGTGCTGGGATTAAAGGCGTGTGCCACTACCGCCTGGCCCAGAGTCAGTCTTGAGGCCTGACCCATCAGTTGTCAAAGCTCAGTTCTGTGCGACTCTTATCTTGATGTCATTCGCACACATAAAAACTGGAGTGTTTCTCAGAATGGACTTGTTTGTAGCACTTTTAACTAAGTCTAGAAAGTCACAGATGCAAGATTTTAAAATCAATTCCTAATGCTGTTTAGTAGTCTCTTCTGAAAAGAATGGAGGTAGAGAGGAAGCAGACTCTATTTGAGAAATAAGACTGGACTTTTGGTAACTCCATAAGCGTAAATGTTTGTATAATAAGACAACACTCAGGAATGTACTTAAAAATTCATATAACATTGGATTACATTTTACTGGAAAGACAAGAATGGAGCACAAGTATAGCTTGGTGGCCCAGAGAGAGAAAGGAAAACGAAGGTGGCAGGCCATACTACACCTTCTGCTGAGTCAGATGTCATGACCAAGTACACACCACAGACATGATATTGGAGGGTGCACAGCCTTGCTAAGCCCAGCTCATCAGAGTTAGGAGACTGATCATGAGTTTCTGTAGGGTTGCTGTGATCAGAGACCACAGAAGCTTAGGATGATTTTCTGAGCCAAGGGACTCTTGAATGAGTTGGAGCTCCACACCTCATCATCAGTTTCTACATCACAGCCTTGAATAACTTTCTTCACATAGGCTTTTAGAGAGCCCCCCTGAAAGGGAGTAATTTGCGTAATCACCAAACATTTACTACACTAAAAGGTATAAAAAAATAATAGAAGGCCTAAGTAACCTCGTTGTGCTGTGATTTCCAAGACCCAGAACTCTGTGGCATCTCCACCATGTCCTGGACACTCCTCTGGTTCTCCTTCCTTTCGCTGTACACAGGTGACCTACCCAGACTCAGTGTCTCAACTCAGACACTACTTGCAAGCTCTGAACCCTGAAGTCAATTTTGATAGAGCTTTTATTTGGCCTTAGAAAGAGAATTGCTCAATTTCCTCACCATGCCTTCCTTTTCTTTGCAGATTCCATGGCCTCCTATATGCTAACTCAACCTCCTTCAGTATCAGTGGTCCTAGGTCAAAAGGCCACAATCACCTGCTCTGGAGATAAACTCTCAGACAAGTATGTTCACTGGTACCAGCAGAAGCCAGGCCTGTGTTGGTCACATATGGGGATAATATGGATCCCTCTGGCTTCCCAGACCAATTCTCTGGCTCCAAATCAGGGAACAGGGCCAACCTGACCATCAGCAAAGCCCAGGCTGGAGATGAAGCTCACTATTACTGTCAAATCTGGGATAACATTGGTGATGTTCATAATAACAGAGGTAGATGAGAAAGTAAGACACAAACCCTTCCTCTACTGTGACCCTGGCAACACTTTTCTATTCAACTTGCAGAGTTACATCACTGTCCCTTGCCAATAACTGTGTAATCTAATGCAAAATGACCAAACTTACAAGACTCGGATGTGAAACTGCTAATTATCTTTCCTTTCGGAGCTGAGGACCGAACCCAGGGCCTTGCACTTAGCTAGGCAAGCACTCTACCACTGAGCTAAATCCCCAACTTTCTTTAGCCTCTACCACACAGAGTAGGTGGCCAGCTTCAGAAAACATCACATAAAGGACTTTCTTACAAATTTATTAGGATATATCCATTGTGCCAAACAGTGCCTTTTGTTATTTGATGAAGAATTTTTCTGGGATTTTTGACATCTGCTTTGTTTATATTTACACTCATTGCTTCTCTCTCTTGTTAGACTCTCTCTAGGAAAATATTATCATGGCACTTGTGAATTATAAGAAATCTCGCAGTCTAATGAGTGTGCAGTAAGAGTGAGAAGATAGCTCAAGAAAGAAGAATCATTTCCTCTTCCTTACTTTGTCCCAATGTCATGACCTATTCTCCCTAGAACCCACACAGAAGACATCATGTCACACATTCCTTACTGACACAAAAAATATACATGGATTAGAGGTTTACTTTGAAGGAAAGTGCTATATTAGTATACAGACTATCAGGAACTTGAACTAGGAAGTCAAAAGCAATTGCATCTTAGATGAGAATATAGAAGTGTAGATATAAGCCTTCAATAAAAATGATACTGCCCAGCATACTTCTGTACAACTTATTGCCCATATATCTTATTTTTCATCCTCCAAGCCCCATTCATGTATATAAATTCTCTAAAATAATAAATTTCATGGCATAAAAGAGCCTTGTAGAACCAAGAATAAATTTGCTTCCCTCCCTATCAGCTCTATATCCAGAATGTTGGTTTTGAATAGTAATTGTGTGGATTTAGAGTTCATAACATTATCTTTGCCATACACTTTCCTCTGTTCCCATGGGGGCTAGAGAACCAGTCACAGTCTAGTCTAGCCCTGATTTCTCAACTCTGAGACACCAAGCCTGCCCTTTCTGCCCTTTACTTCTAGCATCAATCAGGGTGGAAACAAAAGCGCATAGGAAAACTGTATTCTAGAGGAAGAGAGGGGATTATAGATGGGAACACAGTCAATGTACATAACATGCTTGTCTGAAAATGTCCTCATTTAACACAGGATTGAGGAAGGTCAAGGAAAACAAGATGAAAGTTTAAAAAGAAGGAAAAATAACTGGCATTTCACATTTGTAAGAAATATAGAAATAATTCAACATTGAAAAGAATATCGCTAGGCATTGGTGGCGCACGCCTTTAATCCCAGCACTTGGGAGGCAGAGGCAGGCGGATCTCTGTGAGTTCGAGGCCAGCCTGGGCTACCAAGTGAGCTCCAGGAGAGGCACAAAGCTATGCAGAGAAACCCTGTCTCAAAAAAATCAAAAAAAAAAAGAGAAAAGAATATCATTGATCTCAGAAAAATAAAAAATACAGTGTCTTAAGATTATGAACAAAACTACACCGAGCATTGACAAAGGAATAGACACTGAAAAGTAAAGATCAGTAACACAGAGACAGAGCAGTAGAAACTATTAAAGATAAAGCTGTTCATTATTTTTTGGATATAGTTTAGTGATGAAATACCTGCCTGGAATAAATTAGGTTGTATGTTGGATTCACAGCACCTATCCTCCAATAAAAATGAAGAAAAAATTGTAAAAAGTGCAAAATATTTTCAGAACATCAATGAGTTTTCCAACTGTGTATGTCTCTCTTTGTCTCTCTGTCTCTCTGTCTTTCTGTTTCTCTCTCTCTCTCTCTCTCTCTCTCTCTCTCTCTCTCTCTCTCTCTCTCTCTCTCTCTGTGTGTGTGTGTGTGTGTGTGTGTGTGTGTGTGTGTGTGTGTGTGTGTGTGTTTGCTCACTACAGAGAAGATAGTGTCAGGGAGCAGGACTGAACAGTGTTTGAAGAATCAATGATCAAAAATGGACTAATTCTGAAGAAAAATAAGAAACTAACATGTTCAAGGAACACAGCAAACCAAAGCTGAAAAAACGCACTAAATAGCCTAATAAAAATAAGTGAAGAAGGAAACTGAACACTGCATTATAAGAGCAGAATTGTCAACTGAAGAAGAGAAAAGAGTAAAATACTAGAACAACATGTGTGTAAAATGTAATTGAAAATCCTCCTTATAGAAAACAATTTATCCAGTGAAAATATCTCCCACCAAATGACACCAGAAATAGTTTTTCTCTTTTAAAAAAATGAATATATATAATGAAAAAATTAATAATCTTTAAGATAAAACTGAACATTGATATCACAGCCACAGACATGTTGTATTAGTTCCATGGGTCTTTTGATAAGATGTTAAACAATTCATCTAAGATTCTACACAGTTAATTGACATTAGCATGGGGGTCTGCTGGTGGGCACTATCCTAACCATAGCATTTCACTGCAAAGTTTGCTGAAAGAGGACTGCATGAGCATTTATCTCAGCACAGTTCTCTGGAACTTGTTTTACATCCTGAAATCAGGGCAGAAGTATTTTACGGTTAGATGGCACATGCATTGGCATCATGTGATTGCTGTGTCCTTTATATGGCATGAATTCCAGGCAAAGATGCCTTTGGTATCACTGTTGGAAAACAAGTCTTCTGCAGAGAACTCCAGCTTGTTCACTTTCCAGTGACTTCCAGATCACAGTTACATTAAAATTACAGCCTTGGCCCCACTAAGACATTCTAACCATTCTTTAAGTTAGAAGAAGCCTTGGCAAACTGAAATGTCATCTCAGGGACGTTGTTTAATGCCTTCCTTTCCTCAAAGATCTTACAGTTGACCAACAGCAGACTAATATATCAAGCGATAGAGAAGGATCCTTCTTAAGAGTAAAGACCACCACAGAGAGATGTGAAATCACATAATGCCAGAAAGTCATGTGACACCCTGGATAATTTGAGGAAGTTATGGGTTATAGAAATTTATTAGTCAAAGAAAAATTAATTTTTTTTCTTATACTGCATAAGAAGGTTATTCTGTAATGCTTAAAACTTAGCTCCATTTCAAACTGAGGTTCAAACTAAGTTTTGCATAAAAGGCGGAAACCTGGGAGTCAGCAGATCCTTATCTTAGCCTAAGAACTCTTAACCACAGGATGCTTAGACCACATCCCTAAGGTCAACTCATCAGCATTTGAGTCTTGACAGCGCTCTGAAGAGGAGACTGATTTCAAAGCCAATTCTCTCATTTTCCCTTCATGTGTAATTGTTATCCAAAATATTAACCAGATGCTCATTACGCTTTTGTAATCTTGCTTAACTGCTGCTTGCTCAGAAAAAATATCCATGATAATGCCTCATGTAAAAAATCCCTATATTTGAGAGAAATGTGGTTTGTACCTTTAAAAACTCCTGACACTGTCTTCCTCTTTGGCAGCAGCTTTCAGAGTGGCAAAGGAAGCTGTTTGTCACAATGTTGCTATAAATAAACTTGGTTTTTGTTTTGTTTTGTTTTTCAATCTTTTAATTTGAAAGTAGTTTTGTGTGATGGGGCATTTCCCTTGTGGTCTTGAACTCTGCAACAATTTGACCAACATGTAAAAAGCTGAAGAGGTACAGAAGTGGTGTCTGAAGCTCTTCTAGTATATATTATTAAGTGCATAATAACCCTTGGGATTAGATATTGATGTGGTTAGGTCTGTGCTATACACTCCATAGCATTAAATAACAAAGTATCTTTTAACATTAAAGTATCATAGCTGATAATTGAATTAATCAGCATTCTTCATAGAAATAGAACCAATGGGAGATATGCAAAATGATATCAAAGAAAAGATATCTGAAAGAAATGACAAAGACAATTCCAGCTTTGAAATCTGAGTTCAAATCCACCTGAACTCAGTTGTTGCTGGTGGTGGTGGTGGTGGTGGTGGTGGTGGTGGTGTGTGTGTGTTTGTAAGTGCAGCTAACTTCCTTGAGTTGAAGTTTACTTTCTAGTGCCATCTGTAGAGCTCAGTTTGTCTCTAGATATTGATTAAATTTGACTTTGTCGTGGAACATCTTGTTTTCTCCATCTATGGTGATTACAAGTTTTGCCAATTACAGTAGTCTGGGCTGGCATCCAGGGTCTCTTAGAGTCTGCAAGAAGTCTATTCTGGCTCTTCTGGCTATCAGCATTTCCATTGAGAAGTCAGGTATAATTCTGATATGTCTGCCTTTATTTGTTACATTCTCTTTTTCCTTTGCAGCTTTTAATATTCTTCTATTATTTGGTACATTTAGTGTTTTGATTATATTGGGACCTGGGGACTTTTTTTCTGATCCAGTCTATTTGGTGTTCTGTAAGCTGGAACCAGGTTACTAGTAGACCTCAGTACAGCTCACTGGCCTCAGGGACATAGATCCTTGGGAGGATGAATTAGGATCGGACCCCTTTATTGCCTGTCTAAGACACAGACATCTGGTGTATCTACACCACTGCCAGAAAACCTCGGCGTCTGTTTCCTTTTTCTTAGAACATGTAACCTTTCCAAATACTGTACTAATCTCTGCCTCAAGTTCCTACATCTTATCAAGACCCCGCCCGAGCCTTTAAGATTCTAAGAAAAGAATGAGCTGCCAGTATTCTGGGCTTATAGGCCTCAAAAGTTAGAAGAAATAAATACCCCCAGTAGAAGAGGACACAAGACTCTGGTCATTCACATGCTCAGGAGAGAGCAAAGAATCAACAGTACAAGAAAGTACCAGCAAGAGGTATGCAAGGGCTACAAGGTTTGCCCAAGCAAACACCCAGTTCCCTAAAGGTTTTCTAGCTCTAATCTGGCCTCAGTTCCAGAGACACAATCTACAGGTTGCATTGGAATCTTCAAAACAGCCAGGAGATGCTGGGGGACAGGAATGAGTTGTGTGGAAAACAATCTGAGCCATTCAGCCACTATGTTTTACTTTTATCTCTATGCCTTGACCCCAACCTACACTACAGGATTGCAGGCATGGATTTGGGACTCATGTGCCAACTCCTGGACATGGAAGCTCTGGTATCTGTTCTCTATGTAACCTTGACTCTATTTCTTCTCTTTGCATCCTTTGAAGTTCTGTATCCATTATAAACCAAAAACTGGGTTCTTGCTTTTGAAAGTCATGTTCTATACACATATGGAGGGCACTCATGTATTGAACATAGGTGTGGTCTCTGAGAAGAGACAATGTTTTGGAACCCCCTGGAAGCTCTTTTCTTCTTTGAGAATCCAAGGATAGGCGCTCAAAGGGAGTGTGTTTTCCTCTGGTGGTAACTGGCTGTAACGGACACAATAGGGGACTCTATCTTCATGAAAAGAGCAGTAGAGAAAGGTTTGAAATTCTTGGCTGAATTATGAATGATATGATGTACTAGTGATAGTAACAGATGACAATGATGATGATAAACCAGTTACAGTAATAACAATTTCATGAAGTTGACCCATTAGCACTGAAATGACAATGACTCTTGATTTGGCTAAAAAAATCATAAGATCTTGACTGAATTTAAGGTTGTGCATGTTTTTTCTGGATTGTTGAGGTTTTGGGAGAGTTATACTTAAAGTACCCTATTAAATCATAGCACTCAAGAAGGACATTTAGAGAAGGTCACAGGATAGTCCCTGACAAAACCCCCTTGAACAGTCTGACATGCCAGTGTTGGCACACCAGGTAGAAACAGACTGGGATTCCAGGCACTCCCAGGCAAACTGTCAACTAATGGGGCTTGTGATTTCCTGAAAGAGAAGTTCCTGTTATGAGGCCACTGGGCCAGCAGAGGGTGGGAGAGCTGCAGCAAACACCTGCCAGTGAACTCTGGGGAGGGCAGCCCTGGAGATCAGCAGAGGAAGTCAGAAGTGTCCACTCTATTCTCTGAGCTGTAGTGTTTGCATTGGGTCAGACTTACATTATAAGACCAAAGCATATTGGCAGGGTTATGGGAAACATCTAGAAAATGCATTGAAGAAGGTTGGTCCCAGGTACTTCCTGGGAAAATTCCCACAGCACTGGGAGTCTCTAAGGAGATCACCCAAAGGCCCAAGCATTCTACATTGACAGTATGAGAGGATGGGTTCCCTGGGCCTATGTTCTTCATCCACGATGGCTATCTGTGTCTTGTTGCCACTCTCCAGGCAGTCTAGCAGTGACTTTTTCTCTCCTGAGCATTTTTAGAAAACTTCTGCACTCCTCCCTTTCCTCTAGCTCATCTCCAGAGACATCTGATGTCAAGATGTAGCGCCAATGCTCACATGTAGTTTCAGTTTTTCAGGTAGGGCTGTTAACTAGACTCTCAATGTAGTCCTTAAACCAGACTGTGTTAAACACTGACACAAAGTGGACAAGAATGAATTCCTCATGACAGCTGCTGCTCTACTGTGACAACAGGGACACCATAGGAGGAAGAAGTCTCCATATCTGGAATAAAAGATGGAATTGTGAAGAATCAACTAAAGCAGGTGATTACAAACTTACCAAGCAATATGTTGTGTAAGAAATGAATTAGGCCAGACCCTGATGAAAATGGCTCCATTCTAGTGAGGTAAGCTCTTCACTAACCCTCCTTGGGGAGCCTCAGGGATGGAATAAATTTGCATAAGTATTACACTCTGCCCCACAGACCAGAGGGCAATAAGAGAAGCCTGCAGGGGCCAGGTGTGCTGTTTTCAGAACACAGAGCTCTGAGGCATCTTCATCATGGCCTGGACAGCTCTCCTTCTATATCTTCTCTCTCTCTATGCAGGTGAACTCTCAGCCCTCTCCCCAGGCTCACAGGAGACCCTGAACTCAGAGGGAAATCCCAAGGATGAGTCTTTTACTTTGACATCTCTACCCTCTCTTTCTTACAGGTTCTGTGGCCTCCTATGAGCTGACCCAACCACCTTCAGCATCGGTTTCTATAGGAGAGACTGTCAAAATAACTTGCTCTGGGGAACAATTGCCAAAAAATTATGCTTACTGGTTTCAGCAAAAGCCAGACCAGACCATTTTGCGACTGATATATAAAGATAGTGAGCGACCATCCGGGATCCCTGACCGATTCTCTGGTTCCAGTTCAGGGACAACAGCCACCTTGACCATCAGTGGAGCCCTGTGCTGTGGGAATGTTCTGTATGGCAAATGTGTTGTTAATAAAATACTGATTGGCCTGTGGCTAGGCAGGAGGTATGGGCGGGACTAGCAGAGAGAATAAAAAGAACAGGAAGGCAGAAGGAGTCACTGACTGACTGCCAGCCGCCACCAGGACAAGCAGCTTGTAAAGATGCCGGTAAGCCACGAGCCATGTGGCAAGGTATAGATTTATAGAAATGGATTGATATAAGATATAAAGACAGTTAGCAAGAAGCCTGCCACGGCCATACAGTTTGTAAGCAATGTAAGTCTCTGTGTTTACTTGGTTGGGTCTGAGCGGCTGTGGGACTGGCAGGTGAAAGAGATTTATCCTGACCGTGGGCCAGGCAGGAAAACTTAAGCTACAGCCCTGTCTGAGGATGAGGCTGACTATTACTGTTTGTCATCATATGGTGACGATAGTAATTTGTTCCACAGTGATTTAGGCAGATGGGGAAGTGACTCACAAACCCCTTCTCTGTGACTTGCATCATCTTCCTGTAGCCACAGGAGGACCAGAGGCAAACCCACAAACATTTCTTGGCCTAGCTTACCCACATCAAAGAATTCCAAGCTGTCTTTTCCTTCTATCTAGTCCTCCAGCAGACTCTGTAGTGAGTGCATTGGGTAGGTTGACAGCTGTCTGGGATACACTGCCTGGATTTGGGTGAAGAATGATTAGAAAAAGGGCAAATGAGTGGAGAATCAGATGAATGAGACATCCATGTGTGTTGCAGCTCTCCACACTTCTCTATAATGAAGTGTGTCTCCATTGAGCAAATGCTCTGGGTTACCTACTTCAAGGTCTCAACTTGTCTTTTCTCCTAAAGTTGTAGCACTCCATGACAGGCCAGTATATTGAAGAGAGGAATTCAGAATAGTGGATATAAAGGGATCCCTGTTAGATAAGAACCACCTACTCAATCTTATATATCAGTCATCTGGTAGAGATGAGTTCAATGGAATATGCAGCTGGAACTTGCCTCTGCAGGTTCATGATATACACAGAAAAGCTCAGTCTAATGATACCTTGATGCTAAGAACTCAAGGTTCCTGTGTCAAGTACCTCAACTTAGGATATCCTCAACAGTGACATCCTAATGTTACTTTATCTTCTCCCTATTGCCTTCTTCTTACTGTCTATAAACTACTCTGGTTCAAATTTCTGTTGGAATCATTATTCAAGAAACCAAATAATGAAGACCAACTAACTCTAATAAGGAACATCAAGGTTCTTGAAGACCTCTCTACATATAGAAGGTGGTGGTGAAACTAGTATAAATATTCAAATGCTCCTTCTGTTTCCAATTATTTATTGTCCTATTGTAAACAGAAAATGTCCCCACATATTCAGTACTCTGGATTATGGAAGTGAATTAGATTCATCCTGGGGATGAGTAGACAAGTCTATAATGTATCAGGAAACACAGGTTTGAGCTACAGAATGAAAGTAGTGTCCTATATGTTCTCTCCATTTTGAAAAAAAAAGTCATCCTTATAGCCAGAGATATAGATGTCTCCAAAGTATGAAATAAAATGAAAATTTACATTAAAATGTAACAGTAGCACACGGTTGACAATATGAAGGCCATACACATTGCCTTCATATTGTGCCACACAATCCCTAAATAAAACTGACAAGTTAACCATGCTCTACCTACTAAAAAAAAAGCATCTTTATAACAGCTGTTGGTGGGCAGGGCAATGGTCTTACTTGAGCTGAGGCCAGGAATTCACTTCCTAGACCATAGAAGATACAGGTTTGTGTAGATGTAACCAACCGTCTTATTAAATAAGAAACACAGAGCCAAGGTAAAGATAAAAACCCAAGAGGTCAGAGTTAGGAGCTTACCCGCGTGCTGCTGGCTAGCTTCTTCCGCCAAGAAACCTCTCCGAAAAGGGAGCTACTTCCTGTGCGTTTGACTTATAAAGAGTTCTGGTTCTTCCTTCTCATTGGTTGTAAACCCAACTACGTGACTGCCTCGTCAGGGCCTGTAACTACGTGACTGCCTCGTCAGGGCCTGTCTGTGCAGACTCCAGGTCTTCTATGGTTGGTATTGAGATCAAAGGGCGTGTGTCTCCAATGCTGACTGTATCCTTGAACACACAGAGATCTACCTAGTTCTGCTTGCTGAGTACTGGGATTAAAGGCGTGCACCACCACGCCCAGCTCTCGCTATGGCTTGCTAAACTCTGACCTCTGGGCAACTTTATTTATTAACATACAAATAAAATCACATTTCAGTACAAATAGAATACCACTATAGGTTTGTCTTCATTGTGTTTATTATTTTCACTTCGATATCATGAAATCTAAATACTATAATGAGCAATTAACTGTTTTAAAGACATCATGGATGACACTGGGATAAAAGGCATAGAAAAGTACTTGAAAAGAACACATTTCAAGACATTTAAATCAAATATGAAAATACAGGTTTGGTCACAATTGATATTTTCTTCATTACAGATTTCATATTCTCTCTGCAGTCAGAAAATAATGTTTGCCAGTGTTAATCCATGAAGTCGTCATGTCAGATGGGGTTAACCAAATCTTCATTCTACCTGCAGATCCATGACTGCACATGTTAATTGGGGCTATATATGTTTTGTGACTCACTGTTGATCAAGAAACCATTTTTTATTACATGAAACTCTTCAACCCAGTCCTCATGTGGCCTTCACATTCACTTATGATAGTTCAAGTCAGTAACTATCCAATAGCTTCTATTTTATTTGATGATTTTTTAACATGAAAATATAAAAGTGCCACACATACAAGTCAATGTGGTCATTGTTTAGTCCACTGGGATAATGTATCCCCTTCTGGAACTCTGATCTCTGTACTCTACCATCATTTTTTTTTTCAAGTCACAAAGATGAGAAGCAAACATTGTGTCTAGGGATGACACTGGGACACAGCTTGTGCAATCATGAACATCCTCTAGCCATAGCTCCCCGTAAACGTCCTCCACACATACGTACAAAGACTGAAATATGGGGTGTCAGGGTTTGGAAGCAGGTCAGTGGGAGAGAACAGAGGATGAGAGAGGATGCTAGGTGGTAAATAGGATATACATCTATGAAACTCAAGAAATTTTTAAATTACAATAAAAAGGAACACACTAATCTCATTTCAAAACCTTAATTCTGGCATTAATGAAGTTTAATGTGGGAGAAGTAATATACATTAGATAGTGGCTTTCAGTATCCATACAGTGATGGCTAGTCTTGTCAACTTGTCAGAATGTAGAATTACCTGGGACGGGGGCTCTAGAAGTGACTGTGTAGGATTTGGTTACATTAATTGAGATGGAAGTACCCACCCTCTGTGGGTAGCAACATTTCCTCATCAGGAGATTCTGGACAAATTAAAGTGGAGAAAACAACAGGTGCATTTGCATTGATTCATTATTCTCTCTTCTTAATGATGGATGCAGTATGACTAGTTCTCTTAAGCTGTTGGTGCTGTGACTTACCTGCTACGATGGACTATTCCCTGAAAGTAGAAGCTGAAACAAAGCTTTTGTCCTGCAAGTTGTTTTAATCAGGCATCAGAGCAACAGGAAAGGAGGCTAAGAGGCACAGGTTTCTGAATGACATCTCTTAGTTCAGCCAAATTGAAACATAGATACCTTTTTCACTGAGTCCTCTAAATTCGTTCCTCTTTCTGTCAGTTGGATACTTCAGAATGCAAAAGGTGACTAACTTCAGGCCAAATATGGTGCTTTTAAGGCTGTGGAATGTGTTCTGTGTTCAGAATGGATATGTGAGATACCATGACTGTGGGTGAGGTATCTATAAGTCTATAGGCAATGGTTTTGGTAGAAGCATTTAAAGTAAGAAAATCAGGTGCCATCTAATGCAAATCTATGACAAAGAGTGTTCAACTGGAACCCATGCTTGCCCTTGCCCAAGCTGGGAAACCCTGTCTATCCTACTTGCCCCAACCCTACTCACATTGAGAAAACTCTGAAAAAAGGAATGGCACCAAAATCTCAGTTCCACATGTCTGGCAGATGAGACAACCTACCGTTCTGACATGAAAAGCCTACCCAACAGTCCACCCCAGGGCATAGCCTTGGATTATACAGGAGCACAGTCCTAGCCACTGGCTGGTACATCATCACACCTTACCTAAGATCCATAAAACAACTCTATCTTAGCCCAGGCATGTGACTTCCATGACCATGTTCTTTAGGACCTGTGAACCTACCCAGGAACAATGCCCAATGCATCTACATTCATCTGTTTTTAAGCTGGTCTGATCTGGCTGTTAGCACTAGCAGAAACATATCAATGAGAACAAGAGCTAGTCAGTCACAATAAGAGGCCATCAACCTACAGCACATAGAGAATAGTATGCTAATGACAGAACAGGGTTGAGGATATGGCCAAGTCAAAGGTGATCAGAATCTATGTTGGTGTCTCCTTGAATATTCATCTCTGCCACCAGAGACACTTTGTTCATGAGCTCATTTGGCAATAAAACATGTGCCTTGAAGAGGAAGATCACTGATGCCCATGGAATGACTCACCAGTGAACTTGAAACCTTTTATTTCTGAAATCACCATTTGTTGATGAATATGTAGAGCATATATATCAGTATTAATTTCAAATACTCACTGATTTGATAAGTGTCTTTTTGAATCTTAAGAGAAAACATATAAAAGCAATCAGCAATGTGCCCCAGGGAGGAATCAGCAGGCAAAGTGCTTTCTACCAAGTCTTACTACCTGAGTTTAATCTCTGGAATTCACATGGTGGATGGAGTGAACATACTCCCACAAACTGCCCTCTGATGCCCACATGCACACCATGACACTTGTTTGTGTGTGTGTGTGTGTGTGTGTGTGCACGCATATGTGTGTGAGAGAGGGTAACTTGGTATAGGAAGACTGTTTCTACCCATAGGATTTATGTGTGAACTAAAAGAAAGATGGTGGTACAAGAAGGATGGAGACACAGGGTTTGGAGTGCCTCAGATCATTCAGATGACTAATCTTCAGCTCTTCTTCCTCATCCTAGAAATATAGTGTCTACTTTATAATGGCAACTACTTGGCTGTCCTGATCCTATAACATATTTCTAGATGTGTGGTCATCTGATGTCCTATATCCTACTTATTGGGACCCAAGAATGCATCAGAAGCTAATTTTTAAAAGGTGTGTGACTCTGCTGTGAATTGTGTGATTTATACTGAGATTAATTTTGAGGGTGGGTTTGACCTTAGGTTGATTCTCTTGTCATCATTTCATTTACTACTAGAGACTCCACTGGGCTTGATTTTTCCACGCAGCAGGTTGAGTGACCATTTTATAGCAGTTTCCTTCAAGACAGAAACAATTCATCCTGTAGGGAAGTTCTTTAAGCAGAAGATAAACAACTCAAAATAGCTCCAAAAAGTCCCTGAAACTGATCAGGTTCACTAGGCTCCTCCCTCCCATAGTAAGCAATAAAGACTGCTGAGAGTCACTCTGAGACAAGCCAAGCTACAGAGAAGACTCTGAGACCAGACCAGCTGCTTGGAAGAAGCAGAAACCAGCTGCTCTGTGAGAGGAACAGAACAGAGGCGAGTCTCTGTGGTGATGGTTCATACTGTCCATTGTCAGCATTCATTCTGTTCTAAAGGATTCCACAGAAGGGAAGGTCAATGTCAGTATCTCCTGCCTGGTCAGTTCGGAATACACTTCTACCTTCCTGGATACATTGCACATATGAAGGGTAATATGCATACAAATTCATCATTAAATGCATGTAAGTGGTATATAAGTAACTGACTGAACAGACTATATATGTACTTAGAAATATATAATGTAATAAATGAATAGAAAGAAACTGGAAAATGTTTTAATCATGTTATCATCCGAAAAGTATATTAAAAAATATAATCTCAACCACATTCCACCAAAGTTATAAATGTATCAATAGTTTGTTATTTGTAAAGTGTAATAACTATGACTTAGTAGTCCTATGCAGCAGAGATTTTCAAGACTCAGAATTTATCATCTGTACAAAAGTGCGTCTAGGACTCTTTCAGTGTTTACCATTGATACAGTTTATGTTACAAAGTCTCTACTGTGCTGTCTTAGTTTGAGAGTATCAGTGACAAAAGGATGGGCATGGATCAGTCCAATAATATGCCATCTACATGGCAACCATTGTACTTGTAATGATCTTACCTTTACATGGTACAGTGTTATTGTTATAGAAGTGTAGAGTCTAGGTGAAAAAGTTTTAGATCTAAGTAGTGAAGTTGAGACTGGGGGCCTTTCCTATTCAAACCACCACACCCAGAGTTAGTATAGCCAGGAAATAGAATAGTTGTTTTCTAGCTTTTTTTTGTTGCTGTTGAAAAGTCCAGACTACTTCACAAAGTGACTACATTCGTTTTTACACTCCCACAAAGAGTGTAGAAGAGTTGTCCTTCCATCACATCTACACCAGCATTTGCTGTCATTTGAATTCTTGATGTTGGTCCTTCTGACTGGAGTTACATGGAAATTTAAATTAACTATACTCTGCATTTTGCAGATGGCTAAAGATTTTGACTAGTTCTCTAGATGCTTACTAGCCATTTTATTTTTCTTTGAACCACCCTCTGTTCAATTCTGCACTAGCTTTTTAAACTGGGTAGTTTGTTTTCTTGATATTTAGTGTCTGAGTACATTGTATATTCTAGATCAGAATATACAATCCACGTCAGATGTCCAGCAGGCAAATGTTTTATCTCATTCTATGGGTTGCTTCTTCATTAGATTGACAGTTGCATTTGCTGTACTGGAGGATTTTAGTTCTGCTATAAAGAAAAGGAAATGAAATTTGCAGATGAAAAAATCAGAGTGGGATAATACACCCAGGCACAGAAAGAAATCACCACATGTTGTTGCTCTTGTGTAGATTCTTGCTTTGAATCTTTAGCTCTGTGTGTTTAATTAGGAATGATGTGGAAATCAAGATACTAGAAAGGACCATTGTTTGGAGAAGGAGAATGTCATAAGTGAGAGAAGTTGGAAGAATATAGACAATATGAAAGTATAGAGGAGAAATCCTGGGGTGGAAAATTTAAGTTTGGAAGGTACTGAGTGATTGAGCAGGAAAGGGCAAACAGGCACAGTTAACTATAGTGAAGAGGTGATATGTGTAAAAAAGAAAGGGGATGGCGTTGAGAGAGTGTATTCTGGGAGATGGGTGGGGATGTTGAAAGAGAAGATATATTTTCATGTATGTATGATATTTTTAAGTACAAGATTCCTAGTAAAACGTTTAGGGTCTTTTATGTACAAAATCATAGCATCTGCAAATAGTGCTACTTTGAATTCTCCCCTTTCTATTTGCACCCTTCTATTTGATCTTCAGTATTCTTAGTGTTTAAGATAAGTCTTCAAGTTTTATTTTAAGTAGGTATGAATACAGTTGAAATCTGGTGTTTTCTCTTATTTTAGTGAAAATTCCTCAGTTTCTGACCATTTTGGCTGATGCTAGCTCTGGACTTGCTGTTCATTGCCTTTATTACATTGAGGTTTGACCCTTGTATTCCCAATGTCTCCAGAACTTTTATCGTGCATGGATATAGAATTGTGTCAAAGATCATTTCTTCATCTAATGAGATGATCATGTGGTTTTTGTCTTTCATTATAATTATGTAGTGGATGACATTTATGGATTAACGTATGTTGAGCTATTCCTGCATTTGTTCAATCAGAAACTTGAGTCTGATATGACCCCTCTTTAACCTTTGGTCTACATATGTCATGGTTTCATAATTGTCTGTTCCAAATTACACAGACCTATCCTGGCTCTCTGGGTTAACCTAAAAGACCTCCATTTGGGAAACCTCAGACCACCACACTTCTTCAGGTCTAAGTTCAAATATGCCCTCAATATATATTAGACAATGGTCACTGTTGACCCAAATTGAGAACTTAGGATTTTAATTTCTAAACTGATACAGATAACTTCATAAGATAGAATGGATTTCATGCCCTTCCTCTCATATAACTCCAAGTTCATCTGAACTTTTCTCATCCATCTAATCAGCTCCTGCTTACAACAGTGCCTAGATCCCAAAATTAAATAATTTTTATCCTCGTTCTCAAAGAACCCACTGGCCTGCAGGAAGTGAGCAAGAGAGTCAAGATGAGGTCATACCTAGGATAGCCTGCTGCACAGGACGACATAGGATCCTAAAGCCTGCTTTTTTAACTGGGTCTCCAAGCCTGCTTTCCCTGAATGAGATACAGTAGTTCTTCTATCTGTGGTCTGCTTTTCTTTCTGCCCCAGCTAGTAGCCTGAACACTCTTCTTTTGTAATTTTGTAGTTTTTTTTTTGTCTGATGGCCTCTAGGTTATAATACTTACATTACTTGCAACTTTATTTCTTTCCTTTCCTTTCCTTTCCTTTCCTTCCTTTTCCTTCCTTCCCTTTCCTTTCTCTTCTTTCCCTTTCCTTTGCCTTTATTTTCCTTTCTTTTGTTGAGACAGAGTTTTACTATGTAACTCTGGCTGTCCTGAGTCACTAAGTAGATAGATGGGTCTGATCTCACACTCACAGAGATCCACCTGCCTCTGCCTCCCAAGTGCTTAGTTTAAAATCATGCACCAATATTCTAGGCTCAACTTGAGGTCTTCATAAGAGAGAAAAATACTTAAGTTTTTTAGATTGACTCCTCCAAGTTTCACACACACACACACATACACACACACACACATACACACACATTAACTGCTTATGCATATGTAAATCACTGGGTTCAGTCTTTCAGTGATCTAAATATCTTGCAAATGGATAATATAGGAAAATTGTTGCATGTTGTTTTGCTTGATTGGAAAGTTGGCTCTGGAGATAAGATATGGGCTGTCCATTTCTGACTCAGGGATGTTTTCCTAAAAGTTTCCTTCAAAGCCCCTGTCCTGACTGTGATAGGGAGAAGGAAAATCATCCCAGGAAAAATGGACTGTGCACTGTGTGAACAGCTAAAAGATAAAGAATTTTTGAAATGAAATGAAAATGACTAAATGCAATTAAAGATGTCTGGTTCACTTAAAAACACTTCACTCATTTCTCAGTTCTTGTTTACAGAACATGTTCCCCATTTTGGTCACTGATATCTTTGAAGCTCTTGCTGAAATCCAAACTTTCTGTTTCTCAGAATCTTTGAGACCATGGGGGATGTGGTTTAAAAATCTGTAAAATACTAATACTAGTTTACAACTTATAACAAAAAATGGTGGTGGTGCACATCTTTAATCCCAGCATGTGGGAATCAGAGGCAAGTGAATTTTTGAGTTTGAGGCCAGCCAGGTCCACAGAGCAAGTTCCAGTACAGCCAAGGAGGGATACATGGAGAAATGCTGTCTTAAAAAGAAAAAAATTCTTGTAATAAAAAGTGATTAATGGTCAAATGTCAATGTGCAGGTAATCTTAATTTGGTATCACAGGCAGTGTACATAACTCAGATTCTGCTCTTGTCTAGAAATAGAAAGAAACATTAAGTTTGATGATTAAGGTTTATAAAATCCTAAGGTTACAGTGCTCTATTCACGATAACAGAAATTGACTCAAAGAAACAGAAGTTATTCAGAGTATCCAAGCAGTGTCTTTGCAGATCAATCTTATAAAAATTCTTCACTAGGATTCTATTTTTCTTTAAAACAGTTAATTAGATGCTGATTTTAACTGACATTTATTTATTTATTTATTTGTTTGTTTATTTATTTATTTATTTATACAGAATTCAGGTGCTGGATGCTTATGCAGGAGTCTGAGGTAAGAAACAACTGATTACAGCTACTTTATTCCTCTATGGAACTCTGATACATGGTCCAGCCAGTTGTAAAACTGCATTTAACCTTGTATTAGCTTTATATTTAATCTTATATTAAGTTGTAGTGATCTTGAAGTATTTTTTAATCATTAACATTGTGTCTTAATGTTCCCCTCAAGGTTGTGTAGTTATTACATCCTTACTTATGTTTTGGGTTGTTGCTATGAGTTAGAGTCTCTTGTAGACCCTCTGATGGACCCTCCTCTCAGATATTCTCCCTGTTGCTCTTTGTACATGGCCCATTATGTCATTTGGACACACTGAAGCAAGATAAGAGTCTCCAAATCCCTGAAAGTAGTTCAAATGACCTATGAAAGGGAGACTAGTGGGTCATGGACCACTCAACCCTGCTGAAGGCCAAGCTCTCGTCTCCTTTTGCTTCCTGCCCCTTTAAGATACCTACAAATCAAACAACCTACATCCAAATATATCTCAAATAACTTAATTATGCACCTGAGGAACTCAGAAAACTAAGAACAAACCAAACCCCAATCAGTCAATGGGAAAAGAGAATGAAAATCAGGACTGAAATGAATGAGAAAAAGACTCAGTACAAACAACCAATGAAATAAAGAGCTGAGTCTTTGATAAACACAAGATAGAAAATAATCTTAGTCAAATTAATCAACATAGGGAGAAGACTCAATGTTCCTTCAGATATCAATGAGGATATTACAACACATACATCAATAAAATTCAGAAAAAACATTATTATTGTTGTTTTTTTGACACAGGGTTTCTCTGAACAGATCAAGCCATCCTAAAACTCATTTTTTTTAGAACAGGATGGCCTCAAACTCATTGAAATCTGTCTGTCTCTGCCTCCCAAGTGCTGGGATTAAAGATGTGAGCCACCACTACCTCTCAATCAGAAAAATTATTTTAACTTAAACGTATTTATTTTAATTGTATGTGCATGATAATTTTATCTGCATATGTAAAACAAACATATATTTGTGTGCTTGGTGTTTGTGGAAGATGAAAGAAGGTATCAAATTATCTGGAACTAGAGTAACATGTGATCAGCAGTAGTCATGAAATTTTGGTAAGCTAAAATGAGTCTTTTTGCTAGAGCACCAAGTGCTCTTAAGTGCTGAGACATCTCTTAATACCAAACTTCACGAACGTTTAACATCTTTAAATCTCTATCACACTAGACTAGAAAATCTAAAAGAAATGGATACAATTCTAGATGTACATAACATATCAAAATGAAATCAAGATGAATTAAATAATGTAAGCAGATCCATAACCAATAATGAGATTGAAGCAGTAATTAAAATCTCCCAACTAAAAATGCCCAGGTCCAGATGGAATTACTAAAAAAAATTCAACCAGAACCTCAAGGTGTGAGTTCTACCACCAATAGTGCTCAGTACTTCCATGAACTCAAAGGGGAAGTAAGGTTCTCAGAGTTATCATGTAGTGGGTAGCCATCCCAGCTTTGATCTGGAAGTTCGAACCCCCATTGAAGCTTCGGTAACTGTCACCCCTACAAGGCAGGGACAAGAGAGGACCCTGAAGACCCAAGATCCGGATGTGCCTGCTCTCTTGGTTCTGCATCCTGGACGCTGGAGGTAGACCAAGCAGAGTTCTCCAGAGAACACCACCAAACTGTGCCACACCTTTCCCAGACCCTGTAAACTATCCCTTCACTTGTAAGTTACCCCACAAAATAAACCTCCCTTTTAACTACATGGAGTGGCCTTAATAATTTCACCAATATCAGGCACTTATTTGGGGCAAATTCCATAGGCCTGGGTGGCTCCCACCCTCAGCTTCCTCCCTAGCTGGCAGGCACTTGAAGCTGCAGGGTACCACTGCAGAGCTCTGTAAAACCAGGAAAAACCTACACGGTTCCATTCCTGCAAAGAAGCTAATCCAGTCTCAGTTCAAAGGCAAGTTTAGCCCCCAGACCAGTGAAACCACTGTGAGTGAGGCGTTCCTCCTCCTCCTCCTTGAACGCTGGCTCCCTGCCCTAGCCCGAGGCTTCCACAGTTTCACCTAGTTAAAATAGACATGGCACTGTCCCCTTCGGCAGCACCCTACAGAGGCACAGAGAGGGCTTGGAGCTGTGCCTGCTGGCAGACCTCTTGTCTGCAGAGGTAAAGAGGGGCTTAGAGCGTCCTGGAACTCTCCATGCCCTGAAGCTCCAGGGAGTCAGCAGAAGAACTGCCTGCTGCCTGTGCTCACTCTGCAGCCAGCCAAGGCATTCAACAGGACCTGCTTTGGAGCTATACCAATACCTCCTGATGGCTTAAAAGTGCTACTACACCCCCCAAACCACGGAAAGGTAAGATAGGTAAACCAGTGTCTTATTTCAAGTAAAAGTACTTGATAATTTTACACCTTAAAACTGACTAACAAATTTTGAGTAATTCTTGTATTATGGCTGACAACATTACCCGACAAGAATTAAAAAACCTTTTTGCCTGTATGATGAATGACATTTTCCTGGAAATATACAACCTTCCTAAGGCATATCTGGCCTGTATCATTTTGGCATTCATCGTAATAATCCACACAGTGTTCAAACATTGGATTAATAATAAGAACAAAGATGAGTCATTATTGGGACTGATACAGGCTTTAAAAGATAGCAATGAAGGCTTACAGAAAAAGATTCTCTCTCTGGAATCTGCTAACCAGGAATTACAGGCTTTCAAAGATAGCAATAAAGGCTTACAGAAAAAGATTCTTTCTCTGGAATCAGCTAACCAAGATTTACAGACTTTAAAAGATAGCAATGAAGGTTTACAGAAAAAGATTCTTTCTCTGGAATCTGCTAATCAGGATTTACAAAACAACTTGTATCCAAAAATTGATTTTATTGATAATAAATATGAATATTTAATGGATAGAACACTAACTCTCCAGAGTGAAGTTGTGGCTACTCAAACACTATATAAGGAAGAAAGATTATCATTAATTGATAAGATAAGGTCCATGGAATCATGTGTTTCTGAAGAACATAAAAACTTCTATGATTCCATGAGAAATCTGGAATCCCTTGCAAGAGAGGAGGTTCACTCCCTAGAACAGATCCTAGGTGCTCATCTGCAAGCCCTGGAAGAAACTCTCAGTAAACATGACAAGGGACCTGATAAGCAGAAGGGTAAGACCATACAGGTTGTAACATCTCAAAATAGCTCTCATACAATCACTTATCCTGTCATCATCCATGAGAAGCCAGCAGATGACACATACCCTGAGCCATATATGACATATACATTACAACCAATTTCAACAAGGGACTTTACAAATATAAAGGAAGCAGTAGTTACGTATGGGATACACTCCACATACGTAAGACAGATGTTAAATTCATGGTCTATCTCACATAGAATCATTCCAGATAACTGGCATCAGTTAATTTCAGCTGTTCTAGAATATAGCCAGCAGTTACAGTGGAAAAGCTGGTTGAGAGAAGAGGCAAGAAATTTAGAACAACAAGGTAAACTCAGAGGTTTTGTGATCTCCAAAGATCAAATACTTGATGAGGGATGTTTCACTGACAGGAATGTACAAGCCAATTATGATGAACATACAATATCCCTATGCCGTACAGCAGCTCTAAATGCTTGGGAAAAAATTCCAGAATCTGGAAAACCAACTGAGGTATACATGAAGATATTTCAGGGACCACATGAACCCTTCACTGATTTTTTTACAAAGGCTGAACACAGCTATAACAAAAGCTGTGTCAGATAAAGAATTAAGAAAAGTATTAACTGAGTCCTTGGCTTTTGACAATGCTAATGCAGAATGCAAAAGAATACTTACACCATTAAAGGTCAGATCAGCTCCTTTGGAAGAATTGATTCAGTAAACTAGGGTGTTGAGTCTCTTAACTACAGTAATGAGGCTTGGATAGGAGAGACAAATCGCAGAGGTGAAAGAAGGCCCCATGGTACCAAATGTTTTAAATGTGGTTCACCAGGTCATATAAGTAAAAACTGTACATGGGGTGATCCTATAGGTAATACTACTTCTAGAAATAGCCCAAACATGAGACCCCAACCTCCTGGATTATGTAGATGTGGCAAAGGCCCACATTGGACCAGTGAGTGCAGATAAAAAACAGATATATGAGGCAACCCTTTACTGGCAGGAATGCCTCAGGGGGCCTCTTGCAGGCACCCAAATCAAATGTGATACAAACATTTCCAGCCACTGTGGAAGAAATTCCTCTCCAGGACAACTGAATAAACCAATAGCTAATGTAAAAACCGATACTGCAATGGATGATAAAACAGCTCTGATAGATGAATCACAATTTCCAAAGAATACAATAAAACAAATATTTTGGCAGACTTCCATTAATGAACAAAGACCAAAGCTTAGAATTCACATTAATGGCCTGGTTCTGCAGGACCTGGTAGACACAGGTGCAGATGTGACTATAATTACACCAAAATCATGGCATCCAAATTAGCCTCTTCAAGAGGTAGATGTCCAACTTCTAGGGATTGGAACCATATCTCACTAAAACAGAGTTTGAGATAGGTTGAATGCATAGGGCCAGAAGGACAGAGAGGAAGGCTGAAGCCATATGTAGCAAATGGAGCAGTAAATCTTTGGGACCAAGATCTGTTACAACAATGGAATACCCAGATTAAAATTCCTACATTCTCAGTAAAGGAATACAGACCAATGCATGTTTCTAGGAATAATATCATAACATGGTATAAAAAACAAGTCACCAACCATTCAGGCTGTACACAAACAGAGCACAACTGCTGTTGAACTCCCAGAAGTACCAACTACTTTACCTTTAAAATGGCTAACTAATAAGCCTGTCTGGGTTGGACAATGGCCTTTGACAAAAGAGAAGCTACAAGCTTTAGAACAGCTGGTTCAAGAGCAGTTAAATGCTCAACACATTGAAGAATCTACCAGCCCTTGGAATTCTCCTGTATTTGTTATTTTAAAAAGTCTAGTAATTGGAGAATGCTGACAGATCTGAGAGCTATTAATAAGTAATTCAGCCGATGGGCTACCTACACACTGGGATTCTCTTTCCCTCTCTGCTGCCCAAATAATGACCTATAATAGTTATTGACTTAAAAGACTGTTTCTTTACCATACCCTTACAAGAAAATGATAGAGAAAATTTTGCCTTCACAGTACCTAATTATAACAATCCCCAGCCAGTCAAGGGATATCAATGGAAGGTTCTCCCAAGGGAATGTTAAACAGCCCTACCTTGTGCCAATACTTTGTGCAAAAAACATTGGAGATAATTCATGTAAAGTTTCCACAATCCATAATTTATTACTATATGGATGATATCCTTTTAGCTGATCCAAAGTTAGACACATTAGAAAGCATGTTTGAAGAAATAAAAAAAGCTTTGCGTCACTGGGGACTGCAAATTGCTCCTGAAAAAATACAAAAAGGAGATTCTATTAATTACTTAGGATATAAGATATAGACACAAAAAATTAGACCCCAAAAGGTACAACTAAGGAGAGATCGACTGAAGACTCTTAAGGATTTTCAAAAGTAACAACTTTTTAGGAAGCATTTCCAACTTACTGGGTATCATGGGAATACCCAAAGATGGACTACATTGTACGACAAAAGCCAATTTCTGGAGTCCTCGCATTCTATACTGATGCAAATAAATTACGAAAAACAGGATACAAATCAGGAGACTTAAGTAAAGTGGTACAAAGTCCATACAACTCTGTACAAAAGGCAGAACTGTATGCCATTCTTATGGTACTGATGGACTTCACAGAACCCCTCAATATAGTCACTGACTCTCAATATGCAGAGAGAGTTGTTTTACATATTGAAACTGCTGAATTTATTCCTGATAATACAGAATTAACTTCATTATTCATACAATTGCAGGAAATCATCAGAAAAAGGGAACATCCTATATATATATACATAGAATATATATGAGTAAAAGAGTAAAAATAGAAATAAAAAATATATATTATATGCATACATATGTATGTATGTATATACATATATATATATAAAGAGTAAAAAGAGAAATATAAAAAATATATATTATATACTTACATATATATACACACACATATTATTTATATATATATAACACATATCAGATCCCATACAGGTGTGCCAGGACCTCTAGCACAAGGTAATGATGAGATTGATCAGTTAGTAATAGGTAATGTGCTAGAAGCCTCAGAATTTTGTAAGAAACACCATGTAAATAGCAAAGGTTTGAAGAAGGATTTCTCCAACACTTGGCAACAAGGTAAGGATATTGTGAAACAAATGTCCTACGTGTTCCTTCTATAACCAAACTCCATTACCTGCAGGGAGCAATCCAAAAGGTATACAAAGAAATGAAATTTGGCAGATGGATGTGTTTCATTTTGCAGAATTTGGAAGATTAAAGTATGTACACCATACCATTGACACCTATTCAGGATTTCAGTGGATAACTCCTATGAGTTCTGAAAAGGCTGATTCTGTGATTACACACCTATTAGAAGTTATGGCCATCACGGGAATACCTGTACAAATTAAGACAGACACTGCCCCAGCATATGTCTCCAATAAAATGAGACAGTTCTTTGCTTATTACAATATAAAGCATGTTACACTTACACTACACAATCCCACAGGCCAAGCAGTCATAAAAAGATCCAATCAAACTTTAAAGGATATGCTAAATAAACAGCAACAGGTAATATAATGACTCCTAGAATTAGATTGCATAGTGCTCTATTAACCTTGGATTTTCTCAATGCTGATGAGAAAGGAACAACAGCTGTGGAGAGACACTGGATGACAGACAAAACTCCTGAGCTAAACCAACCAGTTTATTTAAAGATATGTTGACCTAAGAATGGAAACCTGGATATGTCCTACGTTGGGGAAGGGGTTTTGTTTTTGTTTCTGCAGGAGAAGAAAAGTTGTGGAAACCAACAAAATTAATAAAAATTCAAATCGAACAGGAGAAACCCCTTGATGAAGAGAAGTAAAAGATCATCCACCAATGTGACATCTCTACAAGCTGTAAGAAAATTTTAACAATCAAAGGTTGGGGTAGGGTTCTGCTTTTGTGTTTCCAGGATAATGGAAATACCCATCTTCCAGAAATCATAAGGCCTTGGATATCCAGATATTTACAGCAGAAAAAAAAAGGAATCTATTGGTACCAATCTACACAGGGTAAAATCTCACTGTCTGACATCTATATCTCTATCAATCTAGAAAAGTTGTGGTTCCAATTCAATTATAAACCAAGCTGGCTTTGGAGATGGAATTGCCTCACTCCTTCTCTAAGCCCAAGCATATTGCTAAAAGAAAATGTTGAGAGATTCTTCAGTCCCATATCAGAAAAACCCTCTGGTGTGGGACATAAGGAAACCAATAAAAAGGGACCATTGTCTCCAAGATTATAATTCTCTCCATGCTTACTCTTGATTTCTCAGAATCCTTTCTTACATGTCATGTCATCTTTAAATCCAAACTTTCCATTTTGATAAAAAATAAGTTTTTCCAGTAGCAATCTCTGAAGTCTCCAGAAGGAAGATGGGGCCCCAACAACAACAACTCTACCCAATCCAGAACGATGCCATGGTAATCATCATCATACTACACTTCTTGCCAGAACTGCTGACAATATGAGTGCTGTCCTTCTGGACAAGTGGAACATAAGGAAAAGTGACTTCTGAACTCTGCCAAGACAGGGTAAGATGGTCTTTCAGAATTCCTGCTTCTGAAAATGGTCTGTCAGATACTCTAGGCCTGTAGCCAATTTGAATACACCAACAATGCTGAGAAACATTAGGTGACTGTCCAGGCTGCCAACTGTCTCTGTCTTCTCTTGCAAGATTCCTGAAAGTTGCTTGCATCCATCTTTCATTTCTCAGGTACCATTATATTCCTTCTCAGGTCTTTGATGGGATTGAAGACTAGCAGTTATAGTTACAACTTAGTATATATATAAAATATCTTAGATAGAACACATTAAGTATTAAATTCAGGTTCTTTAGGATAGGACATCTTTTGGAATGATCTTTGTAACATGCCATTTACCTACACTCTAGACTTCTCTGGATTTTAGTATGTGTTTCTTGCTTGATATTGTTCGCGTTGGTTGTAGTTCCATCTTATCTAGGTCATTATCCCTCATTAATCCTGGACAATATTTGATAACCATTCCTTTGTATATAGTCTTGTATTAGGTTAGAACCTTCTTATTTAGACAAAAGGGGGAGATATAGTGGGTAGCCATCCCAGCTTTGATCTGGAAGTTCCAACCCCCACTGAAGCTTCAGTAACTGTCACACCTACAAGGCGGGGACAAGAGAGGACCCTGAAGACCCGAGATCCGGATGCGCCCACTCTCTTGGTTCCTGGACCCTGGATGCTGGAGGTAGACCAAGCAGAGTTCTCCAGAGAACACTGCCGGACTGTGCCACACCTTTCCCAGACCCTGTAAACTATCCCTTCACTTGTAAGTTACCCCACAAAATAAACCTCCCTTTTAACTACATGGAGTGGCCTGAATAATTTCACCAATAGTATCATGAAGTCAGTGGTGCTGTCACTCTGGCACCTGCTAGCTCTAGACTTTCGGGGAACAGAACTTGCACCTGGAGTTTAAGGGGAGGCAGGTCTCCATGACTTCTGATAATCCTGAAATTCACCAAAAAAAAACCAAAAAAAACCACAAAAAAACCCCAGTTCAATTATTTTTGCTAATTTTAAGCAATTTTTTATTAAAATTTTAAATACTCACCAACATGGACTTTGGTCAGGATACCATCTGGAATCTTTTCAGCTGTGTGGGCTCCTGACATATGTTTGCCTGGCTAATCTGGACAAAATCTATATTTCATCATAGTTCCCATGAGGCTTTGTTACAATTTTCTAAGAACTACAACTCCTAGAATGCCAGGAAGTTTGCTCCTTGGGCAGGTGGGTTACATGTTAACTTCCACCTAACACTGCAGCAGGCTGAACAAGCAGAGATGACCTCCTAGTGTCCTGATCCTTGTGTGTGAGTTTCTTTTTTTTCTTTATTGAGATTTTTTTCATTTTATGTACCAACCACAAATCCCCCTCTCATCCTTCCTTCTGCTTACCCACAGCCTACCCCAAGCTCACTCTTCATCCCCTCCTCTGAAAAAATAAGGCCTCCCATGGGGAGTCAGCAAAGCCTGGTATATTCAGTTGAGGCAGGTCCAAGCCCCTCCTCACTGCATCAAAGCTGTACAAGGTGTCCCACCACAGGTAATGGGCTCCAAAAAGCTAGCTCATGCAGCAGGAATAGATCCTGATCCCACTGCCAGGGGCCCCTTAAACAGACCAAGCTACACAACTGTCTTGATTATGCAGAGGGCCTAGACCAGAACCATGCAGGCTCCACAGCTGTTTGTCTAAAGTTCATGAGTTCCCACTAGTTTGGTTGTCTCTATAGGTTTCCCCATCATATCTTGGTGACCCTCGCTCATATATTCCCTCTTCCCTTTCTTCGACTGGATTCAAAATGTGTGAGTTTCAACAGATAGCAGGGACTCCAAGTCTCAGGAACCCAACACCAATTGGGTGAGGCTCTGGGATATCTAATTCTCTTCTGCATCTCAAAGTTGTAGTTGCATATTTTGCAAACAAACTTCCTTGCAGAAACTACTATGGTAAGAAATGTTTATTTTTGACTTGAAGTTTCAGAGTGCATCACTTTGGGGAAGGCATGGCAGGTGGTCTTATTTGCTATGTATATTCTCTGTGTGTTTAGGGAGAAAAGACAGTTTTTTGTATAGGGCCTGTGGACTATGATCAGCCCCATGAGAGCCCTGTAGTCTTAAGTTGAAAGAAAAATTGGTCAGAGATCAGATGTGATTTGCCTAAGACTCTTCATTACTTTGGATGCTCATTTGAGCCACTACAGGATGCTGTCCTTAGGCCAGAAACATTTTACCCTGTTCCTCTGAGGCTGATGTAGTGCACTGATCAGGGTCCCACCAAAGGATACTGAACACATTCTTCTTAGAGCACCAAAAGATACTGAACACATTCTTCTAAAGCATTCATGGAGGCTGCCACCTGCTATAGTTACCCGTGCAGAATGAAGGTCTTTATTTCCTGGTAGCTGTAGCTTCCTCCACTCTAGTTGTTTTCTGGACAAGGAATGAATTTAAACTAAAGACAGAATTCATGTGGAAGCAGATCATGACTGTCTCTCATGAAGTTATCACAGGCATGAAATGCATTGGGATCTTTATACTTCTTTTAGAGATGGCATGTGAAGAGCAGAGATGGGTTAAGGTAAGACTTAGTCATTCTTTCTCCTAAATAATCTTCAAATTTCCAGATCTACATATTAGAATGCTTTCTTTTCTGGGAATAATAATTTCATAGAAATGCTACCAATTAAAATGTATAAGTTACAAATATAGTTACATTGATATATCTTTATTTTTATTGGGACTGAAATATATTGGGACTTTAAATAACTTTAAAATTAAGATTGCCCTGTCCCCGCACCTCTTCCACTAGGGAGATAAACCTGCCTGTAAACAAATGGCAACTTTCTTTCTTTGATAGAGAGTTTTACAACATCAAAGGGGGCCCCAATCCCTATTGAGGAAGGATCTTGATGTGTAAAATAGTTTGGTAACTGACTGGAGCCATAAGCCTAAGCGAACCTTTACACACATGCTGCCATATTTGGGTTTCTCTCCTCTTTTCTTAGATCTAGGCCTTGCTTAAGTCTCCATAGCACCAGAACCTCTTCTCAGGTATCAGGTGAACAAGCTGCAGTTAAGCAATTAGGCAGTTAGACAAGAGTAGATAGATAACCCCCAGAGCAACATTCCCTGCTGGCCAAACAGCCCATAATTAAGTCCCTTCCTGCTTGCAACCCCCTTTACCTACCTATATATGCCTTGAGAGAAAAATAAAATTTTGGAGCTTGATCAGACATTCTGTCTTGCTCTCATTCTTTGTGTCTCTTGTCCCTCTCATTTGCCTGCCCTCCCTTTAGGTCCCCTTTGAGGATCCCACTGGCCTGGGCAGGTAACTCTATAGGAATGTCCTTGTGTGATGTTTCAGAACATCAAAGGTTACATTGTAAAGACTTTCTAGCCTGCAGCAGGTGTGATGTGACTGCAGCTTTTGTCTTTCCATTCCAGAGCCCTCCTTACTCTTTCCCAGCAGGAGCCTATGGTTGGTCACACAGCCAGAGTACTCACTGTACTTGTAATTGGTTTAATAAAGGTTGGTTTCTGTAAAGTTCTCACATGAACTGTTTGAGAAAAAAAGTATAGTTAAATAAAAGATATAACTAAAGTGATTGACTTACCAATTAAAGTAGTCTAGACTCTATAAAAATATCCTTCAGAATGAAGGGAAGATTTGTCACTACCCTGATATTATATATTTACAGAATACAACATATTCCTTGATATAGCAGAGTTTATGGGTTCAAAACACTTTTAAGTAATATTCAGGAGAGTATCATAAATTTAAAGTTTTTAGGTGGCTGGAGAGAAGGTTCAGTGGTTAAGAGCCCATACTGATTTTGCATTAGTTTCAAGTTCATTCCTAGCACCCATGTGGGAGGCTAATCACTGCTTGTAATTTCAGATCCTGGGGAGTCCAACAGCACTTCTCTCTCTCTC
>CABHPQ010145589.1:10741-40297 GCA_902168405.1 Peromyscus aztecus
CTCTCTCTCTCTCTCTCTCTCTCTCTCTCTCTCTCTCTCTCTCTCTCCTACATTGCAGAGAAAGAAGTAATCTCACAGCTGCTACTACAGCACCACACATGCCTGCCTGCTGCCCTGCTCCCTGTCATAATGGTCATGGATTCTAACACTCTGGAACTGTATCAAGGCCCCAGAAAACTCTTCTATAAGTTGTCTTGGTCCACATCTTGTCACTATAATTGAAAAGTAACTAAGACACAAGGTTGCATGGCAGTTCAGTTTTAATTTTTCTTGAAGAATCATCATCCTGTTACTTAGAATAAATGCAATATTAGATTTATAGAAACAGTATACGACTGTTTCAACTTCTCCCTCCTCTCTCTCTCTCTCTCTCTCTCTCTCTCTCTCTCTCTCTCTCTCTCTGTCTTTTTTCTCTCCCCCTTTCTTTTGGTAGTACTGTGGATTCTATCTACCCCTTGTATATGCTAGATAAGTGCTCTACCATTTAGCTCTCTTCCTAACTTCCTAATGTCTTCCTTATTTTTTTTTTATTTTGAGATAGGTCTCTATATATGGCCCAGACTAGCCTTAAACGTGTTCTGTACCTGAGGGAGGTCTTAACCTTATAATCCTCCTGCCTCCATCTTCCAAATGTCTGGGATCACAAGTATGTGCCCCTAGGCCCAGATCTTCATTCCTTCTGTTTTTATAGCGTCCATGTATACAGGTAGCAAATGATAGCACATTATGGTTTTCTTCTGTTTTTTTGAAACAGGGTTCCTGTCTGTCCTGGAACTTTGTAGACCAGGCTGGCCTTGAACTCGCAGACATCCATCTGCCTCTGCCTCCCGTGTGCTGGGATTAAAGGCGTGTGCCCCCACCACCTGGCTTCATTATGGTTTTGATTACTGTAACTAATGGTGATGTCATTTCATATGCTCATTGCCATTTGTATATCTTCTTTGAGGAACCCCTTATTTGGTTTTAAAAACAGAGATTTTGGTCTTATTGAGCCCTGGGCGTCCTTTATTATGTCCTGGTCACCCCACTTTGAGACACGGTTTGCAGACATTTTCTCCTCTCCTGAAGGTTGTTCTTTATTCTGCTGATTGTTTCCTGGTTTTATAGACGTTTTCAAGTTTGATTTAGTCCCACCCAGTTGGTTTTCTTTACTGCTGTTGCTCGTGTTTTTGGTGTCAGACCCATGGAGTCATTGCCAAATCCAACATCATGATGTCTCCCTCTAAGGTTTGTTTTAGGAGTTGTAGAGTCTCAAGTCTTCCCTTTAGTCTTTGATCTATTTTGAGCTCATTTGTGTGCATGACATAAGGTGCATACCTCTCTGTTCTCCATTTGCATATGATGTCCAGCTTCCCCAGGAGCATTTGCTGGATGGACTTTCCAACTGTGCAGTCTTGGCGACTTTGCCAATGATTTGACCATATGTACGCAGAAAGTATTTATGGGCTTTCTATGTCATCCCGCCGCTTCACATGTCCATCTTTATGCCAACACTCTGCTGTTTTGATGACTGTTGCTTTGCAATACTTTGAAAAGTGTGAGGTCTCCAGTTTTGCTTTCTCGAGATGACTTGGGCTCTCCTTCATTCCTTGCAGCTTTCCTTGCAGTTTCCTCGGGGGAGCATGGAGCTCTTCAAGAGTGCTTAATTTTCATGCATTTGTAAATTCTCTGGCTTTGCTTTTATTATTGATTTCTGGTTTTATCCCATGGCAGCTGGAAAAGATCGTTGGTATGATTGCAGCCTTCTGGCACATGCAAAGACATGTTTTGTGGCCCACAGCAACGATCTAGCTTGGAGAATGGTCTATAACGCATGAAAAGAGTGTGTATTATGTACTTCACTGCTGTAGTGTGCAATGCCCATGTACGTCTGCTGGATTCCACTGGTGTCTGCTGTCTGTCAAGTCCTCTGTTTTCTTACTAGCATTTAACTGTTTGTCTTATCCATTCTTGAAAATGGCCCATTACAACGTTTTTATATTATTCTGTTATTCTCTCTGCTTCTGTGCAGTTCTGTCAATGTTTGTTTTATGTTATTTGGATGATCTGATGTTAGGTGCAAATTTCATTGTTATTGTGGTATCTTCCTAGAGAAATTACTCTTTTTTTCTTATAAAACATCATTTTCCCCCTTGTGAAAGTTTCTAACACAAATTTTTATATCATATGGGCCCCTCTTTGTCTTTTTGGCTACTATTTGTGTGGAAATAATATTTTTTTCATCCTTTTATTTCAGCTTATATGTGTCCTGAATTCTTTTTAAAATAGTTGTTTTAGTTTTATTTGTGTTTATATGTGTGTGTCTATTTACACATGAGTGCAAGTGCCTGAGAGAAATGTAGAAGAGAGTGGCAGATTCGCTGGAGTTGCAGGTGGTTGTGAACTGCCCAGTATGTGTGCTGGGAACCAAACTCAGGTCCTCCAGAACAACAACTAGTGTTCTTAACCTGTCCTTAATTTTTAATTTTAAAGCAAATCTCTATAGAAAATGTAGTAACTGGATTTTTTATTTGCTTAGCCTCTCTAATGCTTTTTGATTGAAGAATTCAATTCATTTGCATTTAAAGAAACTTGATCAGAAATTACTATTTCCATTTCGTTAATTAGTTTCTGTGTGTCACAATGATTTTGTCTTTTCTTTCCCTTTCTTATTGCTTTTCTTTGTGTTTTGTGGGTCCTTGGTGGTTACATGCTTTTATTATTTCCTGATTTCCTTTTGTATATCTACCATAAAGATTTTTTTTTAATGGTTGCTACGGGGCTATTATAAAATATCCTATAACAACCCATTTTAAGCTGATAACTTTGGTTAAACACTCAATTCTTTTACATTTTCCCCATACAGAATTTATATTAGCGAAGTGACAAATTATAATCGCAGGTACTTGCATTCATTAGCATAGTTTTATAGTTTTTCATCTTTAGTTTTGGAAATTTTATCTTATCCAGTGATTTATGCACTACCATTACTATATTATAACAACTGGTGTTTGTCTTCATTATATTTAGTTTTAGTAGTAAAGTTTACTTTTTAAATATTTTTCATTGTTTATTTTTTTAATGTGCATTTGTGTTTTGCCTACATGTATGTCTGTGCGCGGGTGCCTGATTCCCTGGAACTAGAGTTACAGACAGTTGTGTGCTGTCATGTGGGTGCTGGGAATTGAACTCAGGTCCTCTGGAAGAGCAGCCAGTGCTCTTAACTGCTGAGCCATCTCTCCAGATCCGAAGTTTATATTTTTTTTAAATGTTTTCGTGTTGCTGTTTAATGTCTTTTCATTTCAACTTGAAGAACTTTTAGCATTCTGATCAGGCATTCTAGTGTCAATGAACATTTTCAGCTTCTGCTTATCTGGAAGCCTGTATATTTTCATTTTTTGATGTGTAACTTGAGAGAATATACTATTCTTTGTTGGCAGCATTTTGAACATAAATATATTGTTCTTCTTCCTTCCAGTCCTTGTAGGTTTGAGCTAAGAAATCTGCTAATCTTGTAGAAGCTCGCTTGCACACACACATTGTTTCTCTCATGTTACCAATTCTCTGTCTCAGCTTTTTGGCTATTGGATTATACTGAGTTTCAGTGTGAGATTCTTTTGGGTCTTCCTCTTTGAAGAAATCCTTTGACTTTCTTACTTTGGAATCCCCTCTTTTTTTCCCCTTAATTTCAGAATTGGAATGGTCTTAGATATCATTTCTTTAATTAGCTCTTTGGTCATTTCTCTCTTTCCTCTCTTTCTGGAACTCATCAGATGCATGTGTTTGTCTGAGTGATGATATCCCTGTGTGCCTTAGGTTTCCGTCATCTTTTTTATCCACCTCTGTGATTTTTCAGACATCTTGTTCAGTGATTTTGAGTGGCCTGTCTTTGGTTTTTCTCATTTCACTTAATCACGGCTAATGTTCATTCCTGTGGTGAATTTTTTCATTCAGTTTTGTGGTCTTTGGCTCCAGAATTTCTGTCAGTTGTCATTTGCCTGAGATCTTAGTTCATGGAGCATCTTAATAACTATTATTTTTAACTGTTTCTGAAATTTGTATGTGCTTGGAGTCATCTTCTAGAGTCTCAATGTGTTCCTTTGATAGGACATCACCCACTGATCCTTTCTTACATTCCATCGGAGCCTTATAATTTGAAAATAATCAATCCCCTGCTTGTTTCTGTAGTTTGGTTCCATATAGGAAAAATTTTCACCTGTCAGTTTGGCTAGAGACTTGAAGCTGTTTGGAGTCTTTCCTGGACTACGTGCTCTGTGAGTTCAAGCATGTGTATAATCCCCTATCTGAAGCATGCTGCCAGTTTCTCCTTAGGAGCTCCATCCTGATGCTGGCCTGCAAGCCTCTATCACTCAGTTAAGTCATTGGTCACCATTGTTCTTAGAATCACCCGATCCTGATGCTCTGCTAATTCCATCAGCGCTCAGCTGACTTCATTGCCTAGACTCAAGCAAGACAGGCCACTGGTTTTGGTGGTCCCTTGACAGGATAGAATATTAGACATAATCTCTACTCTTCTTGTTTTCTCCCCAGGGAGCAGGGAGAATTCAAAGAGACTTTTGCCATTGTCATTAAGAGACAGGGTCTCTTCATGCAAATCATGCTAACCTGTAACCCTCCAGGCTCGGGCTTCTGAGTACTGGAATTATAGGTCTGTGCCCCAAGAGCAGCTACCACGGGAGGTTCTTCTTATTCATGCTGTGCTGTCTGAGAGGAGAAACTCTAGTGAGCAAATACCACAAGGTCTTGGCTGTACTTTGATGCACCCGGCTTTGTGCTCCCATAAGAAGTTTCTCAGTGGGGGAAGGAGGCTCTAGGAATTCCTATTCTACAATGCACTAATGTGGTTTGTTTTGTTTTGTTTTGTTTTGTTTTCGAGACAGGGTTTCTCTGTATAGCGTTGGCTGTCCTGGAATTCGATCTGTAGACCAGGCTGACCTCAAACTCGCAGAGATCCACTTGCCTCTGTCTCCCAAGTGCTGGGATTAAAGGCATGTGCCACCACAGCCCAGTTGATGGTAATTTTTTCCCCCACTGGATTGTATGAGAGCAAATACAAGACATTGTTGTACATTTAAAACAATAATAACAACAACAACAACAACAAAACAGGGTCTCACTATGTATCCCTGGCTGGCCTAGAACTCCATATTTAGACCAGTCTAGACTTAAACTCACAAAGCCTCCACCTGCTGGGATTAAAGGTGCACGCCACTGCACACAGCCATGTACATGTTTTTTGAGACAGAGGTTTCATACCACCTGTGCTGTCCTCAAGCTCACTATGTAGCAGAGGCTAGCCCAAGCTCTTGAAGGAGTGGGTTACCACACTCAGCATATAATTTCATTCATGATTATTCCAGAAAATATCCCTGGAAAATACTTAATCACTATTATACACAACAAAATTAGAAAGCCTTCCATATGTTAAAGTTCCAATTACCATTAAAAATTTTTACATGGGTTTGTAACTATTTATTCAATTTGGTTCATGGGCCAGCAAGAGGTGCTTACCACCAAGCCTGACAAATGTGAGGTCAATCCTGGGGAGCCACATGGTGGAAGGAAAGAACCAGCTCCTACAAGTTGTCCTCTGACCACGGGAGCATGTACACACACACACACACACACACACACACACACACACAGTGTCATTCAATGTGCTCTTCCGTGCCCTGTATTCCCTGCACACTGACTGTTGAGTTTAGAGAGTTAATAAGATTTGAGTCTGCGTCAGGCTCTTCCTGTTTTGTTGCTTCAGAAGACATGTGACTACCTCTCTTATGTGAAAGTGAGTTTGACAAATAGGCTTCGGCATTGTCAGACAGATTCACCCATTACAGTGTTCCATCAGCTGTGCTTTCGCAGTCATTAATAATCATTGGCTAGATTTAGTCTTTCATGTAAAATTTTAAAGTAAGATCTGGGTGATGGTTCAGACAGCGACGTGCCTGTCTGGCAAGCAGGAGAACCAGAGTTTAGACTTCCATCCAGTACACATGTGAAAGGCTGGGCATAATGGCATGTGCCTGTGACTCTTGCCTTGAGGTGTAGGGCAGCAAAGACAAACAGAAGCTGAAAGCTCACTGGTCAGCCAGCCTAGCCAAACTGATGACCGTCAGTTTCAGTGAGAGATCCTGTTTCAAAAAATAAAGATGGAGAAGAGACATAATGTTAACCTTGGGCCTCCACATGTTCACATACATGTCTATACGCAGTTGCAAGCATATACACATACCTCACACATACATATCACACACGTACACACACACACACGTACACACACACACACTCCTTCTGTTTCTACCATTCCTTGTAGATGCTCATCTGTATGTATGTATGTATGTATGTATGCTTGTATGTATGTATGTATGTATATGGACAGGTATGTGTGGAGATTAGAAGACAGCTTGAGGGACCCAGTTCTCACCTTCTGTCATATGGGATGGGGGATTGAACTCAGGTCATCAGGTTTAGCAGCAAGTGCCTTTTACCCGCTGAGTCACCTCACTTCGCCGAGAGCATATTTCTTTTTCTTTTTTGAATAAAAAGTAATTTTATGCAATATATTTTGATCATATTCTTTCCCTGCCCCCAACTCCTACCAGATCCTCCTCACTTCCCTATCTGTCCAACTTCTTGTTCTCTCTCTCTCTCTCTCTCTCTCTCTCTCTCTCTTTCTTCTTCTTCTTCTTCTTCTTCTTCTTCTTCTTCTTCTTCTTCTTCCTCTTCTTCCCTCCCTCCTTTCTTCATATACATGTATCCAAAATATAAAGCACACAAAAAGTCATGGAGTCTGTTCCATGCTGGCCATCTATTCCCATGTATGAGACTACCCTGTAGTGTGGTTGATATTCTCCATTGAAGAAAAATTAGTTTTGCCTCCCAGCAAGTATCAATTGCAAAGAGCCTGTTGATAAAGGGTGGGACTTGGTGTCTACTTCTCCTCAGTGCTAGGAATTTGATCTGGTTTGAACTTGTGCACATCTTGTACACACAGTCACAGTCTTTGAGTTCATATATATATATTAACCCTGCTGTGGCTGGAAGATGATGTTTCCTTGGAATCATCCACTACCTCTGGCTCTTACACGCTTTCTGCCTCTTCTACGAATCTCTGAAACCCGGGGGGAAGGGTTTGATAGAGACACCCCATTTAGGACTGACAGCTCCAAAGTCTCTCATTCTCTGCACATTGTACAGTTTTAGATCTCTCTGTTAATTACCATCTACTGAAAGAAGAAACTTCTCTGACGAGAATTGAGCAATACATTGACCTATGGGCATAACTATCGATCATTAGAAGTCATTTTATTGCCCTGTTCCTTTAGCAGAATAATAATGGCAGCACATTTTCCTCTGGGCCCATGACCTGTCTGGTCTTGGGTTCTTGTCCACTTCATTGGTATCAAATATGGCTTTTGTCTCATAGAGTGGGCCTTCAATCCACTTATTTAAAAAGTGGTTGGGCTGGGCGGTGGTGGCGCATGCCTTTAATCCCAGCACTCGGGAGGCAGAGCCAGGCGGATCTCTGTGAGTTCAAGGCCAACCTGGGCTACCAAGTGAGTTCCAGGAAAGGTGCAAAGCTACACAGAGAAACCCTGTCTCGAAAAACCAAAAAAAAAAAAAAAAGTGGTTGGTTAGCCCCAAAACATTTGCACCACTAGTGTAACAGTATCTCTTGGAGGCAGATACCTGTTATTGGTCACAGGGTTTGTGGCTAAGTGGTATTTATGATTACTTTTCTCTTGCATGCATAGTACCTTTCAGCACCATGAATCCTGGTCGGTAAAGACAAAGCTTCTGGTTGGGCATCATTTCAGTTTCTCCAGGTTTGATGACATCAGTAAGCAATTTCTTCAGCAACAGGGACTTACGGTCAGGTTGTAGAGGGTAGCCAATGGCCTTGGCAATAGTCTGTTATAATTGAAGGGGGATCAATGGGACCTCCTTGGCCAACAATGCAATCAAATGTAACTCATTCCTGACACTGGAAGTTAGACTTAGTGGCAGAAGATGTCTAGCTGGGGCATTGTCTCCTCATTATAGGGTGACTCCATTTAAATTCTTTGCATATAGGTATGTATTGTAGGATGTTTCCACAGTAGTAAGTTTCCATATGGCTTCTCAAAATGCGTTTGGTGTAAGTCATTCCTCCCAGTCTTCCCTCCTTTACCCTGCCATCCCATTTCCCTTCTCATTTAATCCTAGTTTCCCATTTATCTCTTTATAACACTATATTCTAATTCTCCTTCCTTGGGAAGAGCCTCTCCTCCTGTTGTGGGATATTTGAGCAAACTATAAAAATGTGTCGACCTTTTATCTTGCCCGCCTAAGGTACCTGATTGGTTTAATAAAGAGCTGAAAGGCCAATAGTGGGCCATGAAAGAATAGGTGGGATTTCTAGGGAGAGAGAGGAACTCAGGATGAATCTAGGTGTACGAAGGAGATGCCAGCGAGACTTGGAGGGAGTCGGACATACAGAATGAAGGAGAGGTAAAAAGCTACCTGGCAGAACATAGATTCACAGAAGCAGGTTGATTTAAGTTATAAGAGCTAGTTGGGAACAAGCCTTAGCTAAAGGCTTATTATTAATTATTTTGTAACTAACATTAAGTCTCCATGTCATTCTTTAGAGGCTGGCGGTCCCAAAAGAAAGTCGGACGAGAAAGACTGACAACATCCTCCCCTTTGTCCCTTACTGGCTGCTTAGCCTCTGTGGTTATTCTGATCAGAAGTGCATCTCTGAAGAGCAAGGAATTGTTCTGTCTCCATAACCTCGAAGATAAAATGAAAATAAGACCCCTGCATTCCTTTCCTCGGAAAGACATTGGACGGGTGCGAATCAAGCAGCTTCGGTCTATCATGACTAAGAAGTTCATGCTGCAAGTTACAATGTTTCCTATAGGTAGCCAGTTTGAAAGGAGGCTTTGATTAAGAAGGGAATCATTCGTAGCTAGTGGAAATGGCAGGGATGACCGTGGTGGTACTGATGAAGGTAGGGTTATAACAAACAACTGAGGAAAAAGTAAATACAGAGGGGGTGAACATAATTCAAGCGTTTGAACATTCATTTTGAGCCAGTACCTCTCATGCTCAGGTTCCTTATAAAGCACTGTGCAAAATGCTGATGACGTTTTGCAGCTGATGGTTGAAACAGATGATAGGAGATTGCTAATTAAAAGCCCTCAGCTCACCGCTGGGCACAATGATACATATTTTTAATCCCAGTATTCAGGAGACAGAGGCAGGTGGATCTCTATGAATTCCAGGCTACCCAGGGATACCTAGAGAGACCTTTTCTTAAAAAAAAAAAAAAAAAAAAAAAAAAAAGTAAGAAAAAGAAAGATCTATCATCTCTGATTTCTGTCCCAGAAAAGGTACCCAAATCATTTCATGGTCCCTCTTGAACCTGAATTTCTCTTTCATACGAGGCTATTTCTAAATCATTTTGTAAGGTAATAAAATTTATACGAGTGGAGAAACCACCAAATTCAGAGTGCATCTCCAGGAGTGCCAGATGACTTCTCCAAATTGTGACTTCCCTCACATGCTGTCGGATGCTGTCAGAAGCATTTAACACGTGCGCTGTCTTTCACTTCTAAGGGACATTTTCTTTTCAGAATACAAAATAATGTGAGACATTCTAAATGATGCATTTAATATATCAATGCAAAGATATATTAAGTCCCAGCAATATTCTCCATGCACACAACCTTACAGCTCACTTAAAACCCTCCTCCTTCTAAGATGGCAATATGAAAGTGTGGATCTTGTGAAATGAAAGGGAATGAAGACGAAAATCTCTAAAAGGGTTCTGAAACCTCTAAAGTGCTCCTGAGAGATTCCTCATCGTTAAGCATTGGGTTAGGTGTGAGGGGTCTGGAAACCATGTATTAACACACTTCACATCACTCTGCACAAGTAACACCACAGGCTTACCTTATAAGGAGAAAGGTACATTTTGCCTCATAGTTCTGGAGGTATCATTCTAAAATCAGGCAACACTGTTGTTTTGGGTCTCTGGCCAGAGAGACACATCACAGAAGGAGTGCACAATGGAGCGAACCACTTGCCTAGCAAGCCAGAAGGCTTAAAGAGAGACTAGACTCCCCAAAACATCCCCTCAATTACCTGAACACCACACATCAGTCTTCACTGCCTTCCAACAGTGCCACCTTGGGGACCTAGGTTTCAATACATGGACCTTTAGAGGTCTTGACAATATCCAACACAGCATATTACTTAGTCAAAAAAATAAACAACAGCAAAACAACCCACCAAAATCTATTTCCTTGTCAAGGGTTGGGAAATAATACAGACTAAGCTCAAGTCCAAATCCAAAGCTTCGAAGAGCCAAATCAGAAAAGCATAGTGGGTAGGAATGTAAAAATAGAAAAGTAAGAATGGGAACCAGGACTTGGCTCCAGAGAGCACCAGTCTGGAGCCTTGATTGACATATGTGGAACATCAAAGCAGACGCCAGAGCCCCCTAAACAAATCAAACCAAGGCACACAACACCAGATAGCTCAAGAGAGAAGAAAGGTTTCCTTCTATTGTTGTAGGGAGATCGGAGCCAACAGGGTTACCTAGAGTGAAGAGCAGGGAGGAGGAGCCAAGAAGAGGTTTTCCTTTAAGCATAGATGATGATCCCAGGTATTTAAGGGAATGACCTCACCTTCCAAGATGTAAGCACCTGAAGGACACTGTGAAGGGACTGAGCATAGAAACGGGTGAAGCGTGCGCTTTATCAAGCTTCCCAGAGTGTAGAATCTGCAGACTACAAGGCTCTTTGTTTGATGCTTAAGATGGAATCAAACCATTTGGAGCATGGAAATGGGAGTATGATAGTCTGATACGAGATGCTACCAGACCAAAAGAAGGGAAACAATCACATCAGACCAACGTTCAGTAGCAGAAGACTCATAGGCAAGGTCAAGAACTACATTGACTAATTATAAGAAGCTGAATCCTTGGAATATTATAACCTTCAGTGTAGTTCCAGGGGAAATCTAAGGTCAAGGTTGAGGAGTGTTCACAAGAGAGAAGAGTAAGATCAGCATCTGTCAACAAGTAATCGCTATTTGAAAAAGGAGCATCTTCAAGCATGGTGCCTATCCCAGGGCCCTCTCTCAGGTGGCCTCAAAGACATGAGTCTTCAGAAGAACTGACAGCAATTCCGGCCTCTAAGTCACTATACAACAAACATATGTGGGACTGTGAAAACAGGTCAATGTCATAAATGATCTGGCTAGGCCTCAGCTGGGAAAGCCTCCATCCAGTCCTTCAGGCCTCACCTCACCCTTCTCTGACTGCTGGGTAGCTGGAAAGGCTGACCTGTACACAGTTCTCTACTTAGGGCTGCTTGGAGATGTTGCAAGGCATCATCTAGGAGGTAACAAGTGAAAGGAAGATGCTTATTTCTTCAGCATTGACCCTGCTAAGCCACTGTCTCAATGCAAGTCTACCTCCTACCTGCTACCTGATCCAGCAGGTTCTATCCTGCTTGCTTTATTCTCTCCCCCTCTCCCCACTTCTTCCTTCTCTCATTCTTTACCTCCTGCACATGTGCATATCTAGGCTCACATACTTCCACATGCACGCGCACACATGTGCACACACACACACACAAAACCTACTAACCATCTCCTTGCCTTTTAAATCTAGCTATTGTCAAATACCTGCCATCAGCCAAAGGTCCTGAGACAACCTTTACTGCTTTTCTTTTTCTCTGCCTTACCCGGATACAGGATCCATGAATAAGCTCTGCTCGGTGACTAACTCTGCAAGTACCATTCACAGGATTCTGAATGCTCTAGGCCCCCAACTCACCACTAGCGTAGAAGTTGTTTTTGTGTTTCCCTATGTGTAGGGTGGGTTTTTAAAGAGGAAGCTGCTCAAGCAATCTCCTGGCTTGTGATGAAAACTAAAGGGCAGAATGATCCCTGGTGAGAGTCAGTGCTGGAAGTGATTGAAGGCTTAGCACAAAGCTGGGACCCCCTGCTTACATACCATGCTACAATGATAACAAGAAAAATCAGCCAGAGACAGGCAGCGGGCTGTCTCTCACTAGGAAGCATTCACACAAGCTCTCTTGGCCAGGCAGGTCCAGGCCTGCCCAGGTACCTCTCTCAATGGGTCAACTATGGACAGAACATTGGTGTTCTGGGACTACATGATGTACAGAAACACTACATGATGTACAGAAGCAAAGCAACCTGATACATGACTTGCTGCTGCTCTTACAGCTAGGCATAGCTCCTCTCCCTGATGTTGGGGGTGGGGTGAGTTACCTGCTGCTAGCACCACCTATGTTCAGGCATCAATTCAGAGAAAAGGAACTGTTGGAGAAGCACTTTTCTCAAACCCACCCTCCTCTTCATATTCTCCAATTTGAATGTCTCAGCTTGTCCCAGTTTCCTGAGGCTTGGGGAGACTCTTTTGTGTCTCTCCAGGGACTTCCACAAGAAACTTCGATGATCAGAGGGGAGAAAACTGACTCAGCAGTATGCACGTCTCCACAAGCCACTGCTGAGTTTCCTTTTCTGTCTTAGTTACTGTTCCATTGCTGTGGAGAGACACCACGACCAAGGCAACTCTTACAGGAGAAAGCATTTCATTGGGGCTTGCTGCAGTTTCAGAGGTTTAGTCCATTATCATGGCAGGGAGCAGGGAGACATGCAGACAGGTGCTAGAGCAGTAGCTGAGAGCTACATCTTATTCCATGGGCAGAGAAGGGGATGGTGGGGGGAGGAAGAGAAAGAGAGAGACAGAAGGAGATGCTGGGTCTGGAGTGGGCTTAGGAACCCATAGACCTCCTGCCTTGCCTTATACTTCAGACATATCAAGGGAAAGTGCCTTTGATGAGAGTTGAGAGATGTAGGAGCTTGCCAACTTGACAGAATCTCGTGAATGAAAATTCCTGAGAAGAAACTGTATCTGAAAACGCTGATTGACTAAAACTTCAATGACTGTGGAGAGGTTGGAATGTTACAGATCCAGAGCCTAATTCCAATTTATCTGGGGCTATCTTTAGCCCAATAAATGGTCATTCCTTGCCCCACTCTTTGGAATTGTATTAACTTAACAAAACTCTAATTTTCCACCAACCAAATCATAAGATTTCCACCAATCAGAAAACATCTAAGATCTATAGATAAGATCTCCCCACTGTGCTGTAACCCTACACTTACTATTTACATGTCTTGATAATGGTTTTCTTTGTTCTGTTGCTGTGGTGATTTGAAAGAAAATGGCCTCCATAGGCTGGTAGGGAGTAGCACCATTAGGAGGTGTGGCCTTGTTGGAGGAAGTGTGTCACTAGGGAGCAGGCTTTGACATCTCAAATGCTCAAGCCAGGCCCAGTATGACATTCACTTCCTGGTGCCTGCTGATCTGGATGCAGAACTCTAAGCTCTTTCTCCAACACTATGTCTGCCTGCACACTGTCATGCTTCTCACCATGATGACAATGGACTAAACCCCTGATACTGTAAGCCAGCAAATTAAATGTTTTCCTTTATAAGAGTTGCCGTGGTCATGGTGCCTCTTCACAGCAACAGAAACCCCAACTATGACAGCTGCTACAAAAACATCATGGAATTGATTCCACATTGGAACACGGAATTTGGGGGCAATCTAAATCTGAGCTTCTAGGCCATGGTCACTCACACTTGGTTCTAAAATAAGCTGTCTCGTATTCCCCAAGATGAGAGCAATAAATTTTGTGTTGACAACCTCCATGGAAAAACACCTGAGTGTGTCTATGGGGAGGAAAGTTCCACCATAAATGTGGGATACACCAACTGATGGGCTGAGGCCCTGGATTGAGTAAAAAAAGGAGAAAGCAAGTAGAATACAGCATCCATATCGCTCAGCTTCCTGAGTGCACACATGATATGGCCAGCCACCTCAAGTCTGTGCTAACAGGCCTTCCCTGCCATGATGGATTATGCTCTCAAACTGTGAGCCAAACCAAATCCTTTCTTCCTCAAACTGTATCTTGTCAAAGTAATAAGAAAGGTAACTAATACAGAAAACAGGTACTGATGCGTAGGGCTGAAAATGGAATATACTGACTGTGGTTCTCAGGCCTCTGGAGCTGATTTGCAAGAAGAGTGGGGAAGAGTTTGGAGCTTCGGGCTAGCAAAGCCCCCAGAGCACTGTAAGAAGGGCTCAGTGGGCCACTTCACTGGGTCTTGAGAATTACCAGAATGTGGAGACAAATGCGACAGTAGAGGCCTCACTGAAAAGGTTTCGGAGGAGAGCAAGGACTGTTGGGAACTTTGCTAGAGGTCATTCACGGCAAAGGACCTGCCTGCATTCTGCCTGTGTCCTGGGAAGTTAAGTGAAGCTGAAATAAAAAGTAGTGGACTAATTTGTTTGGTGGAGGAAAAAAAAAAAATCTCAAAACAGGATCATGTTCAGGTTGCCGTGGCTACAGCTCACGGTTTTCATCCAGTGTGAGAGAGAAACAGTGACACAGAAATACGTGGAAACAATGTCCAGCTTGAGAGGAAAATAGTGTGAGCCGGTTTCTAAGCAAAAAAAAAGACCGGCTTGAAAGCAGCTGTCATACTTAAAAGACTAGCATCATTAAAGAGAAACCTAGTGCTCTGCATTGGGACAGTATGGGGAAAGATTCAGAAGAGATTTTGGACTTTTGAACAGTCCTTAAATTACAGGGATGTCAGGAGATAGTCTGCGTACATTTTGCTTGATGCGGCTTTGGATTCGGGGGTTGAATGTTATGACTTAAAGTGGTGTATTTGGATGTCAAATTGCCCAGGTCAGAGTTATTAGGGTTGTCGATCTAATGGAATTTAGAATCCCTGTAGAAACATACTTCTGGGCATGTCTATGAAAGTGTTCCCAGGACGATTTAACTGAAGAGAGAGGATTCAATCCAAATGTGGATGGCAGAATCCCACGGGCTGGGGTCCCGGGCTAAATAAAAAGGAGAAAACGGGTGGAACATTAGCATTCATCTCTCTGTTCCTGACTCTACACATAGTATGAGCAGCCACCCCATGACCCTGCCACCATGCTTGCCCTACCATGATGGACTCTGTATGCCTTTGCATCTTAAACCAAAATATATCCCTTTAAGTTGCTTCTTTTATATATTTGATGATAGCAATGACGAATCAATTAATACAGAGCCGGAGAAGTGACCTACCACTGGATAAGGCCATACCTGACCCCATAATTCTCTCATCTCAGAAGGAAAATGAGAGGACCGAGCAGACGCCATTAACAGGCCGCTCAGTCTTCTCTCAGAGATCAGGCCTCAGTTTCAGTTTCCAGAGGATGAACAAGCAATTTCTGAGAAAGCCACAAACAAAGAGCAATTAATCACAAATGCCCCTGACAACAGGGACAAGGGAGATAAGAAGTACCAAGCCTGGGCCATTGAGCCAGCCCCCACAGTCAGTGCATAGACAAGCCAGCCTCCATAACAACTCAAGACAAAGCCTGGGACTTGTCCAAGCCTGCCAACAAATGAAAAAGCTGTAGCCTTAGCCAGCCCCTTGCCAGCCCTAGCCAATTAGAATGTACGAATATGATTGCCACTTGCTTAAGCCAATCATATCTAAAGTGACCTCGCTGCCTCCTAAAAACTCCCCTTGGCTGTGCTTAAAAGGAGCCTGCGAGCTCCTCTCTGGATCATGCCATTTTGCCTTTGTTTGGGATGGCCGGCCCCAGCATGCTGGAAGGTTTCTCAAGATAATAAACACTCTTGCTGATTGCATATGTGGATGTGGTCTTTTGTGGGACTTCTCCAGGACCCTAAGAGAAAAGAACACAAAAGTAAAGATAAAACATGAGCATGTTGGGAAAAATGGTGAATATTAATATAGTTACTGCCGTGTGTCATTTACTGATAAGGGTAAGCACTAAAGTATAAAGTGTTAAGCAATTTTATGGTTGTAAAAACATCATAGAATTTACTTGCACAACTCTAAATGGTACCTTACTATACAGACAGCCATGGCACACACCTAGGCTATAAGGAATGTGCATACAAACTATCCTGGAGTTTCCAGGGCCACGGTGAACAAAAGGTTAAATCAAGCACAAGAGAAATTTTGCAGTTAAGAGGGGAAGTAAACAGGAGACATGTCAGGCTGCTCCTGATGTAAATGGTATCATGTTTTATAGTCAATTTATCCTCACCAGAACTAGAAGGAGTGTATTGTGAAAGGATGATAAAAAAAAACATACAGTATGATAAATACACGAACCAGTCACACCGGCATTTATCGTGATCAAGTATTATGTGTTGTAAATAATTGTATGTGCTGTACCTTTCTACTGATGGATTGCTGGAGGTGTGTTCATACCATCATCAGTTCAAGCTTGCGAGTAATTCACTTGATCAAGTTATGACGTTATGGTGGTTATGACACAACTAGGCAAGAAAAAAACTTTCAGATCTGTTATACCCTCATAGGCCCACCATCACACATGCAGTCCTACTGATTGTCGACTGAAGCACCATGCACATGCTCCCTCAGTGAGACTTAACAAAAGTCTTTCTATCGTTCCATTTTGACTTTCAATTAAAAAAAAAAACAGTTTTCAATTTTCAAGTTGACCCTAGTCAACTTTGAAGTGGGGGCATACATTTGGGAAATTATCATTAAATAAAATATTTTTAGTTGACATTCTTCTTTCTCAATTTATGCTTATCATAATCCATTGATTGCACGTGTGTGCGATGTTAGCCATAGAGACTTGGTTTTTACAGGGTACATATATGTGTTGTACAAAGTGCATGCCAGACAGAGGGATGTGAGGATGAATCAGGTAGCTTATATAGCCTATAGGAAGTTAAGAGGGCTGGAAAACATGTAAACAACTTAGTTTAAAAAGTCTAGTGCCTGCAATGGTAGGAATATAAGGGAGGAGTGGGTTTATTTCACACATGAAATATAAATATAAATAACTTCTAGCCGATGAGATTGTAATTTTCATGAATGCAGTTCCTGAATTTTTGGGACTTTTCCCATAAAGATATGTCTGTGTCCTTTGGCCTTGAACCTGGGTTCCGTGGCTGCAGGATTGATAGACTGTAGCAGAAGTGATGTCATGCACTTTCCAAGTCCAAGCTGCCTAAAGGAGCTGGCAACCTCCACCTCTCATCTTTGAGGTCACTGGCTCTTGGAAACCGACACTACTCCTGGAGGAAGCCCAGAGTACTCCACTTTGGTCAAACACGTAGTGAAGCTGAGCCCCACAAAGACCGAACTGTTGGCAGCTCTCCCCCTGTCTCAGCCTCTCATCCCAGTTTTTGCCATGGTCTGACTGGATGCCACCAAGTTCTGCCAATCTCTCTGGAGTCTCACGTAAATGGACTCAGCAATTGCCTAGGACAGGAGTAAGATGTAGGTTCAACTGGGACAAGGAGATAGCTGACCTCACCCCTTCTTCATACAGTCCAAGCTCCTTTCCATGCACCCCCACCTTTGACTTCTTTATAACATGGGCTGTCAGAATACTAGGTTCCTCACATGGCAGCTCATTTTCCCCAGAGTGGCTCTCCAAAAGAGCAAGACAGGAGCAGAAAAGCTTCTCGTGTCCTAGGCTTAACAGACTTGCGACTGTCAGGCCAGGTTTGATGAGGAACCACCCAAGGGCCTGGCTCAGTGAAAGGGCATCTCTCAAGACCGGACGGTAGCTTGGTTATTGCCTTGTAGACAACAGGGCATGGCTGAGGCTTTTCAATAGGAGAGGGATTTGATTTGAGTTTTGGTTAAAAAAAAGTTAGTCTAGGATTATGTGTGGACCAGATCAGAAAGGAAAGACCCCTTTGGTTTTTTTTGGGGGGGGTGACATTGAGGGTATCTGTGAAGGCTTAAGGAGATCTCAGATGCCAAGAATTTGCTTCAGGACCAAAAAGCCCTGTGGTCCCAAAGCAGAAAGTCTCCATTCATACAAACAGTGGGCTGTTCATTCTTTAAAAACAAACTCAAAGAGGTTGGGAAAAAGATGAGACCCAGACTCTTACCATGAACAGACTGTGTAAATAGAAGAGCTGAGTACTATTTTTAAATTATTCTCCACATTACAAAACTACTTCCTAATATTCTAGGAGGGAAAGAAATAGGTAACTTCTGGGAACAAGGTGAGATGGGAAACGGACTCCGTAAATCCAACACTCAGCATCCTGGTTCTGTTGTCCTATGACATCATTGACATGGTAATGGGGATTGTGGAGACCTAAACTAGAAAAGAAAATGAAGGGCTGTTTGGAGTCCTGTCTGTGCCTCCTCTTCACACTAATCTGGTTGACTTTGCCTTTAAGAAAGGCTTAGGGCTACAAGAACAGGCTCCAAAGGTGGAGAACACTGCTAGTGTTGTATATCAGTCAACAAGCCCTGGGCTGCCTCCTAACAAACATTCCCAGTCAATGCTCAAGATAGCCATCACCAAAACACCAAATTACCCAGCCTCTACTGTAGCAACCAGGGGCAGAAATGATGGCTTTTTGACCTATGGCTGAGCTACATCCTGTGGGGTTTTTTGAGGTTGTTTTTTTGTTGTTGTTGTTGTAGGTGGTGGTTTTTGTTGGTTTTGTTTTCCACCAACTCCTTTCCAGTATTTTATTTTCAGAATGTGTTCCAGTTTGTTTTCCAATGCTGTGGGGGAAAAAAATAACCAAAAGAAACTTAGAGGGAAAGGGGTTTATTTGATTTACATATCCTGTTACAGTCTACCAGGGGAAGTCAAGGCAGAACTCAGGGCAGACTCTTCACAGATTGCTCAGTCTGCTTTCATATACAACCCAGGAACACCTGGCCAGTGTGGCTAGAGTTTTCCTGCCTGGCCCACAGTCAGGACAAATCTCTCTCACCTGCCAGTCTCACAGCCGCTCAAACCCAACCAAGTAAACACAGAGACTTATATTGCTTACAAACTGTATGGCCGTGGCAAGCTTCTTGCTAACTGTCCTTATAGCTTAAATTAATCCATCTCCATAAATCTATACCTTGCCACATGGCTCGTGGTTTACCAGCATCTTCACATGCTGCTTGTCCTGGCGGTGGCTGGCAGTGACTCCCTCCGCCTTCCTGTTCTTTTTATTCTCTCTGTTAGTCCCGCCTATACTTTCTGCCTAGCCACTGGCCAATCAGTGTTTTATTAGCAACACATTTGCCATACAGAACATCCCACAGCAGGCCAGGAGTGACACCCCCAGTCAGTGGTGTCTTCCCACATCAATCATTAACAAGAAAATGCCCTACAGACTTGCCTACAGGCCAATTTGAGGGAGGCCTTTTCTCAATTGAGGTTCCCTCTTCCCTGTGTGACCCTAGTTTGTGTCCAGTTACCAAAAAACAAACCAGGACACGGTGTTTGCCAACCAGGCCAAAGAGAACGTCACAGCTGAGGATGGCTATCAAACCTGTGACCACGTGTCTACTAACAGATCCTAAGAAGTACCCTGAGGCCATGAGCTGTCCAATCTAGAACTCTCTATCTCTCTCTCTTTTTTGGAAGGGAGGGCATATTTGTATGTCTGTTTACCATCTCCCCTTAGGAAAAAAAAAATCCTCTTATTCTCCTATTAAGAATTCCTTGTGGAGTTCAGCTGGAAAAACTGACAAGGGCTACTTTTATGAGACCCACCTCTCTGGTTTCTGTCATTCTTCTCCCTTTTGGACCATTGCAGCTTATTAACTACAAGGCCCCGGGGCTGCAGGGCTGCGGGGCTGCGGGGCTTCAGTAGCGCAGCCATGGAGGCCTGGGCGACCTTTTACGCCTTGATCCACAGCCTGGAGGAACCAGCCCTGCTCCAGGCAGCCTCAGGGGTTCCAGAAAGGCTGAAAAGTCAAAGCTTCCAGGTGTCAGTCACACCTAGTGACTTTGTCACCCAGTGTCCACCAGGGGACCAAAACCACTCAAGCTATTTAAGCAGAGATGATTTCATGATAAAGAGTAGTGTGGACAAGAACTCCTTGCCAGGAAGCTGTCTACATAGGTTGAATTGACTGATTAAAACTTCAGTGATAGGGAGAAGTTGGAATGTTGCAATTCCAGAGTCTAATTACAGTTTATCGGAGGGTGATCTTTAGCCTACCAAATAGCCGTTACTTGTCTCAATCTCTGCATCTGAGCAAACATCCTGCTGTTAGCTAGAACTGACAATCTGACAAAAGATAAAAAAAAACTTTTGGAGTCTATTAACAAAAGAAAAGAAAAGGAAAGAAAAGAAAAGAAGAGAAAAAAAAGAAAAGACCTAGTTCTCCACCAACAACTCTATTCGTGTTGTCAGCTAGCATCCAAGGCTATAGCAGAGTCCCCCATCTAGTTCCATCCCTAGGACAGACACGATGAAGGGCAGAACTAACTCCTAAGTTTTCCTCACTTCTTCACATGCACCATGGCACAAATCCCCCCCATCAATCAATCAATATTTTTTTAATTAAATAAAGAAAACTGTCACATCAGCAAGCTAAAAACTGTCGGAGGTAACATCAGAAGTAAAAACAGAAACACCCCCCCTTTTTTTTCCAGTCAATTTACATCTCTCTATGGAGAGATGCAGTGATGCTCTAGTCTCAATTCGAACTGGGGCTCGCACTCACCACTCCCACGTCTCCACTAATATATTTTTTAAGTGTCTTGATTATATAACTTTCTTTGTTCTATTACCATGAAACTGCTTTCCCATTGGAGAGATCTAAATCTATGTTCCTGAGCCATGGTCACTAATACTTTTCTTCAGACTAAACCGTGTCTTTTTTTTTTTTCCCTTTGAAGTGAGAGCTATTGTTTCAGCAACAGTAGCTAACTAACTAGAGTTGGCAAAGTCGTGTATTCTTCTAATCCCAGCAATCAGGACACAGGCAGAAAGATCTCAAGTGCAAGGCCCGCTTGGACTACACAGTGATTTCAAAGCTAGTTGGAGTTTTGTAACTGAGCCTGTCTCCAAAATAAGACAAGACCCCAAGGACCGCAGATGTAGCTCATCCTTTGAGTGCTATGCAGTGCTACAGCCACTCTCCAATACAGAGGCAAAATTTGAGGTGTGTGTTGGGGGGGGGGGGCGTTAAGGAATAGGGCTAGAATGTGGCTCAGCGAGTAAAGTGCCTGGATCCCCATGACCCATGTTAAAGCTGGCTGTGGTGGTGCATGTCTGTAATCTTAGTGTTAGAGTTCTGGATGGAGATTGGCGGTTCCTGGGGTCTTATTGCCCAGCCAGTCTGGCCAAATTGGTGCACTCCAGGTTCAATGAGAGCCTGTGTTCAAAAAATTAGGTGGAGGGTAGAGCAGATAGCTCAATGGGTAAAGGCGGTCAGTTGCTGTTCAAGTTGAGGACGTGAGTTTGAACCCCGCAAACCCAATTAGAAACTGGGTGGGTGCTGCACGGTGAGTATCTGTGTGGAGAGAGGGGAAGTAGAGACGAGATAATCGCTGCTGCGCCCTCGTGGGCCAGCTAGCCTGGCAAAGCGGCAATGAAAAATTAATGAAGAGACCCTGTCTCAAACAAGATAGGAGAGGACTGACACCAGACGTTGTTCTCTGACTTTTATGTGCACACACACACACACACACACACACACACACACACACACACATTGAAGAGCTGAAAAAGCAGAAAGAGAACATTAAAATATTAAAAGGATGGCAGCTGCTGAAAGTAGTTCTCTCTCCTAGCACTAAACTCAAGGTTATATAGCTCCTGAGGAGCCGTGCCTACGGAGAGGTCTTGGCATCTCCAATGGGAGAGGATGAAGCTGGCTGTATATGTGTTGGAAAATCTGGGCACTAAATTCAGTTGTCGTTACTGCAAGAAGCTGCTGCTGCCTGAGGGAAGTGGTCAATGGGGGAAGACTCTCTGCAGGAACAGGAGTCAAAAGAAGTAGAAAGTTCCTGTTTATCCCCAAAGGACTCCATCCTTCTTCCACACCCCTAAAGGACCCACAGGCAATGACTATCAGGGAAGCAGCCCTGGGTCTGACATCATCAAACCATACAAAGGTAAGATGAAGTTGACAATGAATTAATAAGTGATGTATTTATTAAGATTTTTGAAAACAAATTTGACACCATAAACCCCCAAACAAAAAAAGGAAATCATAGCACCAAAGACACTCATCCAGGAAAAGTATTTTGAATATTAACAACTTGCTTTATTGTATATTAAGACATTGTCTTGGTACTAGAAAGGGAAAAAGTGCTAGATTATTATTGGAAACCCGGAATTCAAGGAATGCAAATCTGTCTTCATGTTCATTTAACAAAGTGACATTTAAATTACTAAGAAGAATGGAATAAACTCTGTGTTATTTGCACTTTCCCAATATTCTGAGATGAAATTGTCCTGGGATCAGCAACTGATTAAGCTGATTATATACCTCATACGTGTAGGATGTGGTTTTCAACCAGCCACAATCAAAATACAATTTACTTCTGTTAGTGTAATAATGTAGATGCTATAAAAGGCATCTCTCGGTAAGTGTTTTTCATTTACATTTCTCCGACTATTAGCGACGCGTTTTTACAGCCGCACTCTGTCTTTGCCCTGCTTTTAATTCCACATTCTAACCATGGAATTGTTGGGATCTCTTGGAGTTGGTACTGGAAGGGAATCCAGATGCCTTGTGAGAAGGGAAGGGGCTGCTGGAAACCGTGTACAAAGTGCCACCAGGAAAGTGGCAGTGGACCGGGACTGTCTCGAAAAGGCAGTGGTCAGAGAGAAAGCATGGCAACCGAGCCCCACCAACAATGTCAAGTAGACATGGAGGTACCGGCTGATAACAAGGCACTGTTTGTACACCTGCTCTCAAAGGAGATGAACGGGGAGGGGGCCGCGGGGAGGGCACCCCACCATAGTGCATTCAAACGGAAGGATGCGTTGCAGGTCACCATTTAGATAGCTGGACTGATGCTTGTCTCTCCTCTCTTTAGTGTGCCCTGTTGACTGCTTAGCTCCCTGACCATGTAGTGCGAGGCGCTACCCAACAGTGGGCGCTTGTTTGAGTTGCTCCCGGTTTGTCAAGCAGGGACAGACACGGAGCCCAAAGCTTTCCCTGCACCCCCACTGCATCCCGTCACTCCACGACGTCAACATTCTTGCCTGGCCTTTTGAAATCTTCTGGCACTTGGCCATAGGAGAGTCCCCCAAAGAAATAGAACCACTAGGATGTATACACACACACACACACACACACACACACACACACACACACACACACATATCCTGGGGACTCTCCATGTGATGGTGTTTCCAGAGATGATTATCATTTGAGTCCATGAACTGAGTAATGAGGCTCTATCGTCCCCAATAAGTGAATGGAACAAAAAACAGAAGAACTGTATACTTAGGCATTCATGTGCACACACACACACACACACACACACACACATACACACACACACGAGAGTGAGAGGAGATTATGAGGGATTAGTACATGCAAGTATGGAGTCAGAGAAGGGTCTGACTTCGGCTGGAGAGCAGGGGAACTGCCTACAAAATACCAATCCAAACCGAAAGTCTAACAACGAGGGTGGCCAACGGTACCAGTCCCGGTCTAAGTGCAAAAGCCTAAGGTCCAGCAGCTCCAGGGCCCGAGGGAGGGAGTGGATGTCCTTGCTCAAGACACGACAGCAAATTCATTTTTCTTCGGCCTTTTCATCACTCCAGCCCACAGCTGAGAGGATGATGCCCACCCACACTGGTGTGACAGACTCTCCTCACCGGGTATATTGATGCAAATGCTAATCTCATCTGGAAACACTGTCACACAGAGGCACAGGCATGATGAGTTCCAGGAGATCTGGACATTCCTTACCCTAGCCAAGCTGACACACAGATTAACTACTGTCCTAGTCTTTCCAATCTGTTTCCCGTACAGTACCCAGAGTGGGCATTCAGAAACTCAGACTGGAACATAGCCTCCCCTCTGGAAAAGCCCTCCAAAGTTTCCATTTCACTGAGAATGAAGTCAGAATGTTTGAACAGAACACTGAAAGATCCTGCATGGTCTCATCCATGTCTGAGTGACAGCTTCCTTCCCTGACACTCTCTCTTGGCCCATACCTTTGAAATCTCTCTTCCATGCCTTGTATACCAAACTCCTATTCATTTTTTAACTCTGAAGTCAAGAGTCACTCCTTCAGGAAGCTACCTCCATCACACCTTACCCTCTCCTCCAACCTAGACACATGAATTTAACCACCATGTTGGTCTGTCCAATCTTATTCTCAGTCCCTTATAGTCTCAGCTCCCAATCCCAAGCCATAATTTGAGGGCATTTATTTAGTTGATAGCCTTCTATTCCCCACCAGAAAGTCAGCCCAAGCAGGGTAGGGGTCCTGATTTTTTTTCTTTTCATTTTTTGAAGTTAGTTGATACATTTCTGGTGCCTCATGCAATCCTGACACATAAGGGATATCTAATGAACATCTGCTAAATAAGCTAGCAGTATGAAAACATATTGTCAGTTATAGTTGTCCTCAAGAGTCACAGTCAGGACTGGAGATGTAGTTCAGTGGGTGAGTGCAAGTTTAGTATACATGAGCCCCCAAGTTGCAACTCCAGCACTCCACACAAGAAAAGGCAACAGCAAGCCCTGGTATGGAAAAGTTTTATTAGTCAACTTTCAAGACTCAACTTGTTCCTGTCCTTAAAACCATGTTCATTCTTACACATCCCTGAAACTTTTTTCCCCCCCTCACTGGCTGTCAGCTGCCAATATTGAAAATCATGAATTCATCCTCTGCCTCAGATAAGCTCTGCACCTCAGCGGACCCTGAACTGTGTAACATGCCTGCACCTCTGCACTTGAAAGTTTATTGAGGCCATCTGTAGCTTGAGTTTTTCTGCCTGGCCCACGGTCAGGATAAATCTCTTTTACCTGCCAGTCCCACAGCCACTCAGACCCAACCAAGTAAACAGAGACTTATATTGCTTACAAACTGTATGGCCGTGGCAGGCTTCTTGCTAACTGTCCTTATAGCTTAAATTAATCCATCTCCATAAATCTATACCTTGCCACATGGCTCATGGCTTACCGGCATCTTCACATGCTGCTTGTCCTGGCTGGCAGTGACTCCCTCTGCCTTCCTGTTCTTTTTATTCTCTCTGTTAGTCCCGCCTATACTTCCTGCTAGCCATTGGCCAATCAGTGTTTTATTAGCAACACATTTGCCATACAGAACATCCCACAGCAGCCATCTGATATAGGAAGTCCTTAGTGATTTACTCTCCATCCTTCAACATCACTGAGAGATGCTGTCTTTTGGTCTGTTTCTCTCAACACTAGTCTGTACAAGTAAATGGAAAACTGTTTATTTAATGTGATTTTCTTTGTTAAGGTTACTTTCAAAACCTCCTGGAGTCATGGAAAAAAAAACTTCCTTCCTATAACACATGTGTTCTGTAGGTGATGTTGGTCACAGGACACAGATTTCATTCCAGAACTGAAGAGAGCTTAGCCCCTTTGAGGCTGAGGCTGGCTTCTGTCAATCAATGTACCAGGCACCTGACCACACACATGCTGTGCTGCACATTGCCCCATGGAGCATGCAGCGCAGTGGGTGATGATAACGGGAAAGGGCTTCCGTTCCCATAGACATGATGAACATGGAAATTCTCATTTGCAGCAAAGAATTCGTCTCCTTGTTAGATTCCCTAAAATATGCCAAAATGTTTTTAAATTCAGAGCTCTACACTTCATGTCATGAATATTTCATTCCTTATCTTCAGATATTCTAGTTAGCATAGATGCTGGGGAGAATATTTCATACCAGATAAGGAAAGATTACATTTGCATGCACACTCACTGCCTTAGTCTGTTTGGGGGCTTCTATTACAAGATAACATAAACTAGGTGATTTTTAAACAACACGGATGTGTTATTTCTCAGCATTCTGGAATCTGCAGCTCCAGGACCCAGACAGATTTGCTGCCTGACAATGCCCACTTCCTAGTTCACAGGTGATGGACTCTCTCTTCATCCTCATGCAGTGGAAGGGGCAAGGGTATGCTCTGGGGTCTCCTTCAAAAGGGCATGATTCTACTCACAAGGATTCTGCTCTTGTGATTAATCACCTCCCATAGGCCTAAAACCAGCACACAGGAGGTTTGGATTTCAACATATGAGTTTTAGGAGAACATAAACCTTCAGCCATAAGGGGGAAAGTACCAAATACACCCAAGACCCTGTTATCATACTAGCACAATGCTTTATCCAGCTCCGTAAACAGGCAGAGGAAGTGGGGTCTGTAAGTAGCAATGCATGGAGAGGTTTCATAAACATAATGGCTGAGGCAGAATTCACATTTAAGTATTAACTAAAAGCAAGCAAAAATCACTTGCACAAACATTTTCTCCAGACTGACCACAATCAGATGTTAACATCTCCGATGGAATGCAACCCTGCACCATGGTGTGAACAAGCTCTTCTGTGACAAATCTGCCCTTGTCAATGCTGGGGTGGGTGCTCCCTTCTAATTGCAAGCAGTTGCAATGACAAAATTCATCAGACCTAGGAACAGAGGCAGAGTATGTGTAATTAGGCTATTGTCCCGTGGAAATGTCTGACCCAATGGCGCTACAAAAGCCCAGGAGTTTTCACTCTGGCCAACTCTAAGGCGTTTGGCATAGTTTTTTGTTTTTTTTTTTTGTTGTTGTTGTTTTGTTTTGTTTTTTGTTTTTTGTTTTTGTTTTTAAGTTTAAATATCCTGAGTAAATACAACCTAAATGAAACTATCAGACTTAGAACTTCCAACTTATATAGGTCTTTTCCTTCAATGTTTTGTGTTTTATGGAATAGAGATATGTTCACTCATTTGAGCCCTGGGTAAGAAACAGGTGTAGAGGCAGCTGCCCCAGGCCATTGGGTTATCAGTCACATTAGACACAGGGCCCGTCACTTCTCACAAAAATTTCAGTGACTATTAGACCTGCATTTTCCCAATTCCATGCCATTCAGGGCGAAAGGAGACATTTCAGAATTAAGCCCGGGAGAGGCCTCCATGGTGTGTAGAGGCTGGTTAATTCCACGTTCTATAATTTAAAAGAATTTTTAAAAGATTTTATTAGAGAGGTTCTTGATTTAAAGTGGTGCTTCAGGAAGTAATCAACTGTTTTACTGTCATATTGAGATAATAGCTACTTCTCAGCCTGTATAAACTCAGATAATATCCATATTCTTGGCTACACTCGGGAGCATGGCGCATTTGAGAACAAACTGCCTGGAAAGAGGCCTTTACAGCTAAAAGCCCACAAGACCCATGGATCAGGCGAGAACACACACTGATCACGGAAATGAGATAAGTGGCAGATTATATCTATACCGGTTTATTTCTGATTACATGGTAAACGAGGAAGAGAATGGGAGAGTGACTGAGCACAAGAAAGCCAAAGAGAAAAGGAGTGAGAATACAGGGATGGAAAAGCTACCCCGGCAACGTCAAATACAAAACGTACTCACATTACATGGGAACTTCCAACTAATTCAGCTAACTTACTCAGTTTAAAAAGTCATTTAAAATACTTTTGTCATTATGCTTTCTTTACTGATGATTTAGCTTTCTAACCATTTATAAGATATGTCAAAATATTGAGATCTAGAGTTTTGGCTTTTAGGATAATTACTCATTAATTTGAGCCAGCTTTTTAGAATGGAGCCAGATCTCCATAGAGAAAAATGTAGGGCCAGGACAAACACTCCGATGTCACCATCATCACCACCACCACCTTCACCACCACCGTTACCATCAGTATCATTGCCATTATCAACCCCATCATCACCACCAATATCTCTACCACCAACCCCTCACCCCCATCATCACCACCACTGTTATTACCACTACCATTGCCACCGACACCACCACCATAACCACAAGCATGACCAACATCACCACCGCCATCACTCACTATCACCAAGCTAACAACACCATCACTACTGATACCACCACCACAGACACCAAAACCCCCACCACTGTGCCACCACCATTACTATCACATGTCTGCGGCTACCGTTGCTCTCTCCACCACACCACCACTATTCTTCGGGTCAAAATTCAATATTTCTTTTGCACTGTCTAAAAATGTGGTCTATGTTTCCTTGCTTAGGGCAGGACATGAAGGTTTTCTAAAGTAAGAAGAACTGTATAATCTTGCAACAATACCTTCAGTGCATTAAATATTTTAGAGTGGCTGGAGAGATGGCTCAGCGGTTAAGAACACTGGCTGTTCTTCCAGAGGTCCTGAGTTCAATTCCCAGCAACCACATGGTGGCTCACAACCATCCCTAATGAGATCTGGTGCCCTCTTCTGGCCCGCAAGCATACATGTAAGCAGAACACTGTATACATAATAAATAAATAAATCTTTAAAAAAAATATTTAAGAGTATACAATGTAGAGGTGGCTCCGTGTGAGCAAAGAAAACACATGATGACTTTCCTTCCCCACAGCCTTTAGTCATTGAGTTTACTCTGTCAGTTCCAACAGCCACCTCTCCACTCACTTGTTAAATATTTAATAGCACTTCACATCAAAATCAGGAATGTCGTCCTTGGGTTTTGAAATAACTCAACCTTTACGGCCCTCTCATTTATAAAATATAATGATGTTCTTATGAAAAGGGAATGATTTTTCTCCTTCATATTTTGTAGACTGAAAACATAAGAATGCTGGGAGTTCCTTGAAATTTCATCGTCAAGTCTTGGTGAAAGTGGAAGGCGAGATCCCAGCACAGCCAGTCCAGCCACACCGGCTTTCTCAATGAGTCATGTGACCCACTGACTCCAATGGCATTGTGGGAATTCCATTCTGTACTCAAGCTACAAAAAGGTAAGAAGCTTGTGCTTAAAGGGAGCTTTAAAAATTTTAGATATGGGGAGAGAGGGAGATCTGTGGTTAGTATGTAAAATGAATAAAAAATTCCATAACAAAAAAATTAAGATAAATTTCTTTCTGAATTTCAAAACATTCTTAATGCAGGGAATTATAAAATTTTTAAAAAAAGTTTTAGCTCATTTTTCATTCAGCAAGGAATAAAAGCAGAAGGTTGACAAATTGATATAATCAAGCCATTGACTCAAAATTAAGATCTAGCTGCCTGCCTTTCAAGTCCTCCAGGCACACCGCTTGGCCCCTTTAATTACCCTTCAACATCTAGGTGAGCAAGGGTTTAATGTAAATAACCAGCTTCCTTTCCAATGAAAATAATGTTTACTTTACATTTCATGGAACAGCAGCATAATATGTTGGTTATATTTACAGCAATAATCATTTCAGAGATTATGACATTTTTTTACCATTGGCAAGGTATTCAAGGGCACAGTTGCACACTTAACTCTCATTTGCATCAGGAAAGGCTATCAGCTCAGGCACAGGAAATGTAGGCTTTTATTCACGGATCCATTCATTCACGCATTAACTGGATGCCTACTATGTGTTCTCTGCACTAGAGATGTGGCCATGAGAAAAATATCCTGTGTGCTCACACGTTTCATATCCTACACCTTAGCTGAGGACAGACAAAAAATAAAAACAGTAAGTCTATGATAAATAGGGGGAAATGTTTTGCATAAAAA
>CABHPQ010145590.1:8491-18566 GCA_902168405.1 Peromyscus aztecus
TACGGTACAGGACCCTCCGATACAAAACTGTTTTCATGCTTACTGTTAGCATACATTGTTGGACTTATATACCTAATGATTTGCTATAGAGAATAGTATTTATATAAGTGATAATATGGGTTTGTAACATTAGTTTTAAAAAGGGAAAGTTTTGTTCTGTATATTTTGTTACCTTTTACAGAATAAAAGAATATTAAGAACCATGTAATCGAGACACTTGATCTGACATGGGGCAGTTGGGAGCTGGCTACTGCAGTAATCATATCTGTACAGAATGTTAGTGGAGTTTTTTGTGCATGTAAATGCACACTTCAATTTTCTGTCCATTTCTTATTTAAAGAAATACACACCGAGAGCATTCACACTCGGACCCTGAAGGGACTCTGCCCCGTTTGTTGTGAGCGCCTGTCCCTACCTGTTTTCAGTTCCTGTCTTCCTCAGTTGTGATGTCACAGCACCAGACGAATGCACAATAAAAGCTCTCCGAGGCCTTGTGTCTGCTTGCGTGGGGGATTTTCGGGACATGCCAGCGCACTAACCAGAAAGATGTCTTCCCAGGCTCCTCCTCCACTGGGAGGCTTTCCACAGGAGACAAGGCAAACAACACTCACCACGCTTTTTTTTTTTCCTCTGAAACACAAAGCTTAGAACTTCTGTTGTTAATAAATGCTGGGAGCCGTGGGCCGCTGTTGAGCATTTATTGAAATCGGGACATTCCCACTCAAGTCCGGAACCTCCCCCTGGCTGTGTAGGGAGCAGTCTGTGTTCTGTTGTCTGGCCACATACCACAACTGCAGTCAGTGACTGGTGGTCCGGTGGGTCTGATTCTGCGATGATCTCACACCCCGTGGACCTCTGCGGGTAGGCAGTCACCTCGGGCCTCGGCCTCAGTGCAGGACGAGGGTCATGTCTGTCCATAAGTTGGGACTGGACAGGACTTTCTGCCACTGAAGCTTGGACTGTGAACACGAGTCCGCACAACCCGCAGCACCTCCCTCTGTAATGAGACAGTAGGTGGTGGTGGGTGAGAACACCACTTTGCCTTCCCTAGCTTTTGAGCTAAGGAGAAGCCTGTTCTCTCCCTCAGCTTGAGACTAAGAGGCACCCCACCCCTGCGCAGGTGGGATTAGAACAGGATGTACTGGGGCATTCCTCAGAAGGATGCCCCCCAAAGCAGTGGTTCTCAACCTATGAGTTGTGACCCTTTGGGGGCCATATGACCCTTTTGCAAGGGTCACCTAAGACCATCAGAAAACAAATACAGTTCATAACAGCAGCAAAATTACAGTTCTGAAGTCGCAATGAAAATAATGTTATGGTTGGGGGTCACCACAACATGAGGGAATTAATTGTATTAAAGGGTTGCAGCATTATGAAGGTTGAGAATCACTGCTCTGTAGGGAGGGGAGGTGGACTCCAGACATCCACTTCTTCCCAGTGGGCATCATGGAACTTAATTCTGAGGATGCAGGTGGTCTGGAGGCCCTTGTTTTTCGTGGAAAGGATATCTCAGGAAGGGTTTGCTTTGAAACGTTGTAAGGAATGCATTGTAAGGAATGCAACTCCAAGTCCTGTTTAGTAATTCTTAGCTGGCAGTCTCTTGGAGAGATGTCTGGAGGTGGCTAGGGAGGGCTTAGGTGTCGGAGCCCTGCTGAGAACTAGATGGGAATACAGAACCTGCCCATTCCCAGTAGGAGGCTGTCCATACAATGCCAGCAGCCTCTGGGTAAGCTACAGTGAATGGTGCCCTTGTCTGTCCCCTCGGTGACGTCTTTCCAGATGTATGTTTGTCTGGGTTAAGATATTTTCCTTAAGAAAATAATCCTCTTATGATTGACACCGGAACAAAAGTAAACACTGTCCCTTGCCTGTTGTGAACCCTGAAGCTTTTGTTTCTTTAGCTGATCCAAATCTGATTTAAATTGCTGAAATACTTGGCTGTATTATCTCTCTGTTGTAGAGTTAAACCTGGACCTGGGCATTCCCATTATGACAGGACAAGGCAGTTTCAAAGCCAGCTGAATGGTTGACACTGTAGAAATCCATACTCATGTAGGGCAGTCACTAAGGACGTACGCCTGTGGTTTTCACCGATAAACTCTGGGAGACATAGATCCACAAACAGTGAACAGACTTACTTGAACCAAGCCTGGCTCCCCCAAGCAGGCGGTCGTTCATACCAAAGATGGCCTGGTCCCAGACAGTCAGCTCCAAGCTGGACTGCCTCAGCTGGGAGCTGCTGACACCATTGAACACGAAGGAGTGTTTCCACTGGGGACAAGCCTGCTTCTTCAGTACTGGGGACTTCACACGCAGTTTTTGCTGGTCTGGCAGAGTGAGACAGCTGAAGAAGGAAACGGGAACCTTGAGGCCACAGCCCAGCGTGCAACCCCCTTCCCCATAGGTACCTGTGGGTTTGTCAGCCACACCCATTCTGTGCTGAACTGGGTTAGAATCTTGAAGCCTGTCCACGTGCCTTCTCCCTAGAATTCCTATTTCCTTTTCTAGCTCAATCCCTCGAATTGGAATTCTGTGGCATATGGCCCTCATTGTGATCGCCTCATGGCCATGCCGCCATTAAAACCAATGCCGAAGAGCCAGGGCTTTGTATGTACCTGGCTTCATTTTGTCCTGTTCTCAGAAAACACATTTAGGAAGGCTAGCTTGCCCTAGGGCATACACAGTAGTAACAAGGGGTTCTGTCCTGACAGGCCACCATTTTTTCCATGCTTCAGGAACTGGGGTTCATGCCTTTATTAGTGTTTTCTCTTGAGGACACTGGCATGCCTGTAGTGACTAAGAATGGTACAGAGTGACCATTCGATACTTAATGCAGGAGGTGCGGAGCTAGGGAACTGCTACCTGAACCTTTTCATATTCAACTTCAAAACTGATTTCTGGTCTATCAAGAACTGACCAATCTGGGTTTCTGTTTAAAATTTGCTATTCCCAGCCAGGCTTCTTTATAACCAAACCTTGTTTCTTGGACTTCTTGGTTCTTAAAAATAGGCTGTATTTGATTTTCTTTTTAATCTAATTACTTTGTATGTGCATGCATGTAAGAACAAGTGAGCATGCCACCCATGTGTTGGACACAGCCCAACTTGCAGAAGCTGGTTCTCCTTCCACTGTGTGGTTGGTTCCAGGGGACCAGACTCAGGTCATTAGACCTGGCAAGGGCCTTTATTCACTGAGCCATCTCACCAGCCCTATTTTAGATTTGCATAGGAAAGCTAAAGTAAGATGAATTCAAATGGTCTATACTTTGTGGTGTTTCCTACAGATTTTGGACCATGCTCAGTATATACTCACCGACAACATCTAATACCTACCCCTTAACAAATGAGTTTAAGGTACCATCTGAGCGCACCGGTAAATTCTTGGCTCCCAGCACGACCAAACAAAGTTGACCATTAAGTGATAACTGACCTCCTGTCCCTGGAAGGAAAGTCAGAACTTGGATTAAACATGTTTTTCCTGATAATGTTAGTATCAGTATCAATGGCCAGAAGGTGGTGGCCCCCAGAGAAGACCCACAGCCTCTTGGCCTTAAGAGAGCAAGAGGGAGAAGACCCACAGCCTCTTGGCCTTAAGAGAGCAGGAGGGAGAGGCCCTGTTCCTCCACACCTTCACCGGCTTTGCCCACACACTGCCTCTGCAGCCAGCATGCAGACGGACGGGAAGGGGCAGTCAAATGCCAGGAAGGTGGCAGTTATCCAGAGGACTGGAGAAACCACAGGGAGAAAAACTGTGAATGCTGATCATAACTCATGGTTTGAGAAGGGAGCTGTTCTAGGGAGGCCCTTCCTGGTGACCTCCGGCAGGTGCATGCTGCCGGCCCTGGGAGCTCGGAATCAGAATGTCCTATTCCTGCCAAAGTCACTAAACTACCCTTTGTCACTGAGAGTCGTCCCCCCCCCCCCCCCCCCCCGTGTCCTTGTCTGCCCTCACCGTCCATGTACCTTGCATTATCTAAGTTAAACAGCTTGAGGATCTGCCCTTGGACCCGCTCCACCCTGATCTCTCTCAGCCTCCAGCTCCCAGTGCCCTAGAAGCATCCTTGGTTCCTGTACTCTGGATGCATGCTGCCACCGTGTCCCTTTTTTTCAACGGGGCCACCAGAGGCTGTCCAGTCTCGACTTTAGGAAAGATGATGTGTGCACCGGAGACCTCCCCTATTCCGGTCACCCATGTCCCCTCAAGTCACCATCTCCAGGGACTGGAAAGTGTAGGGTCAGTGGGCAGTGGAAAATCTTTTGCCTACCTCAAACTGCCTGCCCTCTGGGCTTTGGGGACAGGAACACAAACAAATGCTCCACGGGGCTGGAGGTCACTAACCTTCTCGGGCCTCCTGGAGCTTTCTTGGCCCTGCAGGGAGGACCAGCTTGGCCCGAACAGCAAGTTCTCCATTATTCTGAGGAATATTATCTTCGTGTTTCTCAGCCTGAGGGTGAGAGGCAGAGCTCAGAAGCAGGATCTTTGCCCCGCACCTCCAAATGACCTGTGCTGTGTGGTTGTCCCAACCCAGTCCATAAATGCCCTACCACATCCCCACAGACCCTCTCAAGGCCTAGGGATGGAATGGGGATGCCTGGTGAACTAGTCCTCTGTCTGCACTGACTCATCCCCGCCATCCTTAGCCCCTCAGCATGGGAGGAGCAATTCACTGCCTTAGAACATCAGAAGCCATTGGGCACAGCATGAGCCCAGGGAAGCCTGGGCTTGAAAAAACCAAGATCCACCCCCAGCCACCAGCTCGCTCTAGGTCAGTAGGGATTGGAGCTACCCTTCCATGCCAGTGCCTCCTTCGGGTACCTGAAGGCAGAAAGGGTTGTAGACTGTGCCTAAAGCCATACGGGATGGCTCTGTAGGCCGTGGGTGTCCAGCCCCTGTAGGGACACCATTCACAAGTGGCTCCTCTGGTCAGGGGTGATGTTGTCAGAAAGTGAATGGAAAGCCCAGAGAGATGATCCTGAATCTGATAGACCTTCCATCCCAGGGTGTGGAAAAGCATGCTGGGAGGGAATGTCATGGCTGCCACCACCAGAACTGAGAAGCTGCCCTCGGGGTAGCCAGGGCTCCTGGAAGCCTGCTTGGGTCAGCTGCCATCTACACTGAAGCTTTCAACAGGTCCTTCGGTGCCAACTGGGACAGGGACACTTGGGTCTAGAAGGCAAGTCCCAGCCCCAGAGTATCCTGGTGCCAGAGCCCCACGGCAGGCCTGCGGACGTTTATCCCCCATTCAGTTATGGGGTGCTGGGCTACTCTTAGCTGGCATCAGGTGGGGTGACTTTAGCTTGGCACTCTGCTGCTACCCCATTCACCGAAGGAGGCTGGGTGAGACACTCATGGTTGCCAGCCAAAGATGTCCCAGCCATCTTCACGCTGCGAGTGTGTGGGAGGGGTGGGGTGGGGGTGGGTGGCTGCTTATCCTCTGAAAAAGAAGTGAGTTCATGGTGACTAGGCACGGTCGGCCCCTGTGTAGTTTGAATGAAAAGTATCACTCCACAGGCTCATGAATTTAAACGCTTGGTTCCCAGTGGGGGGTGCTGTTTGGGGAGACGGAGCCTTGCTTGAGGAAGTGTGTCACTGTGGGTGGGCTTTGAGAGTTCAGAACCTCACCCCACATCGTTTGCCCTCTCTGCTTCCTGCTTGCCCATAAGGTGTGAGCAATCTCCAAGCATCCTGCCCCTCCTGCTGTACCTCCCTGCCATGATGGACTCTGTCCATCGGGAACCATACACCAAGACTACACACACCCTCTCTAAGTGGCTTCTGGTCATGGTGTTTTTTATCACAGCCACAGAAAACTGACAAATATAGCCCACCCCCCCCCTCCCCAAGACACACCTTGGCCCGAAGTGGATACCATCTTGCATTCTGTGTTGAACTGTCCTCAAAGTCCCATGTGGCCAGAGGAAGGATCACTTCTCCGAGGAACACCCTCCGGGCAAGGGTGCCCAGGTGCCACACAGAGACCTGCAGCCTCCGGGTCACTAGCTGGGGGAGGTCGACCTGATACTGAAGATGCAAGGACAAGACTGTCAGCCGGGTCTCCTAGAACCGCCCCCAGGCCCTGCACAGGCTGAGCCCTGAGACACGGCTGCAGCCAGAGTCCAGGTATAGTCAGGATGGGCCAGGCTAGACCTTGTTGCCTGCTTGCCAAGTGCCTTGAGCTCTCCCACAGTCCAGTTCTCATCCCCTCCCACCCCTATTCCCACCCAACACCCTCTCCTATCTTTTGGATGAAAGTCCTTACCTAGCCCGGGGCTCTGGGAAAACAAACCAAGAACTGTGTCAACATAGGCTGCGCCCTTACTCAGGACCACACTGAACTGAGCCAGTGTTATCCCAAAATACTAAAAAGCAGACTTGTGGTTTTTTTTTTTTTTTTAAAATGCAGTGAGACCATAGCTGGGAATCAAGGATGTATTTGACACCCTTCAAGTCCTGGGACCCATCCCCAGTACCACAGTAAAATAAATAAATAAGCAAACAAACATAAATAAATGCAAAGTACAAGATTCCACAGCCGTATGTTTACCTTGGATAGGAAAATGCATGTGAATGGAATGTGGGAACAGGGATCAGGAATGTAGGTGACACATGACCCTTTTGAAGGCTGTGCCATATGGAACATCCATCTCAGCCTCTGGGAGGCCAGATTTTAGTCTGTACACTGTACTTTTTCCGATAATGAATACCAAGTGCGAGCTGCTGGGCCCTGTCTTGTAGCAGGCATCTTTGGCCTCCGCAGGTACAAGTGAGGTCAATACCATGAGTCACTTAGAAGGTGGGTGTGGCCCCCTCAGTCTCCAAGCCATCAGCACTGAGTGGCATTGCCACCCACGTACCCAGCCCTCAGCTCTCACTGCTGACCTTTGCACCATGCTGCCTATGCCAGCGTGGTGACATGCTGTTACCAGACACACGCAGCCACTGGGGACCTGTGCGTCTGGTTGGATTTTGCATCCTCCTCATTCTCGGCACTTTCTTTTGAGGGACAAGATTGAAGGAAACAGGGATTGAGACACTGTGACCTGTCTCCATTCACAGACAAAGAGGGGTGGTAGCGATAGGTGCTGTCACCACCCTGCCCATCTCCTCTTCCCTCTGGGATCCATGTGCCGTGGGTCTAAGCACTCTTGAGCAATGCATGTTCCCATTCCACAGCCCTTGGTTCTGGTTTTTTCCGCTTTCCAAATCCCTGTTTGAGACAGGGTCTCATTATGTAACCCTGGCTGTCCTGGAACTCACTATGTAGCCCAGGCTGGCCTTGAACTCACAGAGATCACCTGTCTCTGCCTCCCCAGTGCTGGGATTAAAGGTACAGGCACTGCACCCAGCACCCTGTTCCATGTCGCCCTCTGTCAAACAAACAACTAACTCATCCTGCCCCCTCTCTCATGAGCAGTCGGTTAATCTGACTTGCTGACCTCTGAGAAATAAGGTAGTTCCAAGAAGAGGGCCATGGTGCAGTGGGGCCACAGTGTCACCTGAGGGCCATTCCCTAATGGCTCACTCTGTAGTCCTTGTAGGGCTCCCTGGGACACTCAGGATTGAGGACATTTCCTAGGTCCTCACTGGCTGTCCACCCCTATCTGAAGAATAGGACTAGTCTCCTCCAATAACTGAATTTACTGTGCCAAACAAGAACTGTCTTCTGCTGTCTCCAAAGCCTGTACCATGGTCTGAGGCTGGTGTAGACTATGGGGTCGGACATACAAACAGCTTCAGAGACCACAAACAGACAAAGGACCAAATCTGCCATCTCCATTCCTTTCAGACTCCCGGAGAGTCTCAAAGGGAGTAGAAACCTTCTTAGAGCCCAGAGGGCCCCAAGAAACAGTCTATCCAGAAAACGTTGGCAGTCGAATTTTAGAGCCTCAACTTTGTGTGTATGGTGTGTGTATGTGTGTGCAGTATGTATATGTGGTACGTGTGGTGTGTGGTGTGGTATGTGTGTGTGTGGTGTATGCTATATGAGATGGTTATATGTCTGTGGTGTATGTTGTAGGTGGTGTGTACATGGCATGTGTGCCTGTAGGGCATGTGTGTGTAGGGCGTGTATGTGTGTGTGTCTGGTGTGGTGTATGCTGTATGCAGTGTGTGTGTTATGTGGTGTATGTTGTATGTGGTGTGTGTGATGTTTGTGTGTAGGGCATGTGTGTGTAGGGCGTGTGTGTGTGTGTGTGTGTGTGTGTGTGTTGTGTGTGTGTGTCTGGTGCTGTATGCAGTGTATGTGTTATGTGGTGTATGCTGTATGTGGTGTGTGTGATGTTTGTATGTAGGGCATGTTTGTGCAGGGCATGTGTGTACGTGGTGTGTGTGTGTGTGTATAGTGTGTGCTATAGTATGTTATTTGTGTAGGTGCATGTGCACATGAAGGCCAGAGATTGATATTAAGTGTCTTCCTCAATTGCTTTCCTTTTTTTTTTTTTTGAGACAGGATCCCTCAGCTGAGCCTAAAGCTGTTTGGCTAGGCCGGCTGACCAAGGAGCCCCAGGGACCTTCCTGTTTCTCTTCCCGAGCACTGAGGTTACACACACATGTCACAACTCTCTTTTCACATGGGTACTGACTCCTCATGCTTCTGTGGCAGGTACCTGACCAGCTGGGCCTTCTCTCTAGCCCACGCCTCAACTTTAACACACACACTTTGGACAAGATGGTGTGTAATCAGGATGGAATGGCGGTCACACTCCACCCTCATTACATCAACCCATGTTCATTTCTCAAAACCCTCCAGAGGTGGTTCTCACAGCCATCTTCCCTTGGTTTTTACAAACATTCTGGATACCAAACCCAGAGAGAAGGGAAGTGCTAGTTCCTACCACATTTTTAAAAAAATTGACCTGGGCCGGGCAGTGGTGGCACACGCCTTTAATCCCAGCCAGGAGGATCTCCCTGAGTTCAAGTACAACCTGGTCTATAAAGCGAGATCCAGGACAGGCACCAAAGCTACATGGAGAAACCCTGTCTCAAAAAACAAAAACAAACAAACAAAAGAAAATCAACCTGGAACTCACAATGTAGACCAGGCTGGTCTTGAACTCACAAAGATCCACCTGCCTCTGTCTCCTTAGTGCTGGGATTAGAGGCATGCATCACCATGCCTGTAGGAGTTTCATCAAGAATAAGTTTGGCCTGTGTTAGAACACTACAAAATTAAGACATAATTCTTTCAAATAGATCTAAAAAATTTGCTAAGACCCTAAAACATGCCTAGCAGACTATAATTGTGATTTCTTTGAGATCTTGCATGTAATTTAAATAAGGCAAATAAGACTTTTAAATTGAACTCTATAATTAAATACTTATCTAAAATAGTTCACATCTCATTTCTTGGGCCCCCTCAGCCTTGCATAAAATACCTTGTTGGACTTATGATGAATATTTCAATATCAACCTAAAATGTGCTGGGTAGCACATAACTTTCAAATGTCTCCCAGCAAGCGAGTAGCCTGCAGACCTCGCTGCAATGGTCGCGTGTGGGTGGCCAGCAGAGTGGAGTCTGGGAACAGAGCACGTCAGGCCCTGCCTACATCTGCTGAGTCAGAATCTGCAATTTAAAAACCGAACAGGGGATCCCTAACCACGGGCTTTCCGGGACAGCCTCTCCATTGTGAGTTCTTGCTAAGCTTCATCTCCCCAAGTCTAATTTCCCGTTGGCAGATGAAGGTTCTAATACCATCCTCAGTGCGTACATGAAGCATTTGGCCAGAGCAGAGGCCCAGGGAACAATGGCTATTATTATTATTATTTAATGAATTCAAGGCACTGTGCCAGCCCCCCACATGGCCCCTGACTGCTACTACTTGCCAAGAAAGGCAGACAAAGCCCTCGGCGCTCGCCAGTGCCAGACAGCAGGGCTTCTGAGCTGCCAGTCATGGCTGGGGTTTCCACAGGTCCAGGCAGCCCATGCTGGGACTTCCTCTACCTCAAATGAGATGATGAGGGTCTGGCTCTGCTCTGAGGCATAATCCTGTTCCTTAGTAGCACAGAAAATGAAGATTCAAATAATTCCTTTATATTTCTTTTGTCTTTGTGTATGTGTGATGTGTGTATGATGGGT
>CABHPQ010145592.1:0-25580 GCA_902168405.1 Peromyscus aztecus
GGCTCAGCTTTGCCAACAAGGGTCAGATTGAATAAGAGACTTGGAGTGAAAAGGCAGTCATGCCTTGATTATTCGTGTTAACCAGGGTTTAGAAGAATGGACAGTGCAGGGAGATAAACAATGTAGCCTGGTTTGCCTCTCACAGCTTTGCAAAACAAAACAAGAAACTGAAGCCAGTCTACATGGGTATTTAGAATGTGAGCCATGGTCAGGGAGCAGAGAGTGACCCTCCAAAAACCCTGTCTAGGCTTTAAGTCACAGCCCGAGTCTCTCTCTGAGAACTCTTTTTGTTTACAGCCTTCCATCTTCAAAGGAAAGAGTCTGAAGAAAGTGGCTGTCAGCAGAAGCCCCAATTTGCCTGACAGGATGAAGGGATTGGCTGACAGGGCACACTTTCTGTCAAAGGATTTCTTGCCAAAAGGTAGAGAGTTGAAGGTAGTGGCTGATTTCCATAAAAAGCAGGGAGCCGGGAGGAACTGTGTATGTGGGGCAGGCACAGCACCCCTTCCTTGGGTCAGAAGCCTTGGATTTTATGACTAATGCAGGAAAACAAGAGCAATTGGGGGAGGTACCATCTCTTCCTTCTGAACTGTATGAGGCTGGGGCAATGCTGGGGCCACTTTGGAGTGTGTGTGTGTGTGTGTGTGTGTGTGTGTGTGTGTAAGAGGTGAGGTGGTTTCAGAGCTGCCCAGTGATCAAAGAGGGAGATTCCCAAAGCAGTATCAAGTCTTGTGAGTCTCTTTGGCACTGGGCAGTCCTGGCAGTCCTGTACCCTCCCCCATGAAGCCCCTGCTCCAGCCACGGGCTGTGTCTTCCCGTCTGAAGCAACTAGAAAGTGCCAAGAACTTGAAGGTCCCATCTCTGTGTAGCTATGATTTTGCTGCCTACATTTAGGTTCAGATCTGCTACTGAATAAAATTTTGAAAATGAATATGGGTTTTTTTTTTTTTTGAGAATTGGTATTTCTCTGCCTGCTAGAGGGAAAAAAAAAGGACAGTTTGCAAAATTTGTTTTCTGCTTTGAAAAGCAGCAGCTGTTGCGCCCTTGGATGATCATGCACACAAAATTTGCCATTCCATTTGCTACTTCTGGTCTTATTTTGAAAACACAATTCCCCAATAGTGTCAGTCCCTGTTAAGGGTCCCAAGGGGATGTAGGAATTCTTGCTCTGTGTGTGTGTGTGTGTGTGTGTGTGTGTGTGTGTGTGTGTGTGTGCGCGCGCGCGCGCGCACTTGCATATGGAGAACAGAGGTCACTGTCAGGTGTCCTCTACAACTCTTCCCCCTACCCCCGCCATTTTTGAGGCAGGGTCGCTCACTGAGCCTGGAGCTCATAGCTCAGCTGGACTGGCTAACTGTGAGGTCCAGAGTTCTTCTGTCTCCACCTCCCCGGTGCAGATTACAGGTGCATGCTGCTTCTGTCAGCTTTTCACCTGGGTTTTGGGAGATTGAACTCAGGTCCCCATGCTTTCTCAGCACACACTTTACCAACAGAGCCATCTCTCCAGATCCTTGCCATTATTTTTAATGTAGCACCCATAAAGATTCCAGGCAAGAGGGGGAAGAGGAACAACTCCACCAGAGGAGCCAGAAAGACAACAAATGATTACGATGCAACCCAGGACAGGGTGGGGGCACTTCCTGCTTGTCCGGGCAGTATCTTGAGTCCAGACTTGGCTCTGATTGAGCAAGCAATTGAGTAGACAGAGGATCCCAAAGCACCCACAGGGTGGCAAGGAAGGAGTCCTAATACTGGCATCTGTCACAAATCATGGCAGGACACAGGCCTGCAGCTAGGTTGGAGGAGCTGTTGAGCTAGACCTTGAGATTTGATCATTGCATATGCTACATTGAGAAAGATTTAGCTGAGGTGCAATCCCTTCTTTTCCTTAGTTTTGGAGTCTCCAGCCAGATGGAGACAGTGTGTTCAGAGACTGTGACCTCACATCAAGTTTTGTCCACCCAGCTTCAAGGCGTTTATCCCTGAGCTGCTACTGTACATGAAGAACACTTCCCTCACGAATAGAACCTTTCGAAATGGGAACAGCACCACACCACAGCAGCACAGGGCTCAGCCTCCTGTCTGAGGTCTTCTGAGGGGTGTGCTCACGTTGGGAGTCTTTTGTTGTTGTTGTTGTTTTGTTTTGTTTTACTTCTATCCACCTTGAACTTTCTCCCTGCCATCTCTGAGAAGAGGAGCTGTGCATTTACTGCAAACACAGCTCACAGTGGGCAGGACCCTCCAATGAACATCCCTAGGAGTTAGAGGGAAGTGATCTGAAAGGGTCATTGTCTCCATGCTCAGATGTCCCCAGTGATGGATTTATGGTCACCGCAGAAGGTGGCAGAGCAGGAATGCTGGGAGAGCCTGTGCCTTTTATCTGTTTATCCTGTTCTAGCAGACAGTGAGGACAGCCTCACCTCTCACAATCCCATTTTCCGTTAACTTCAGAGCCCTACATGGCTATTGGCGAATCAAACAACGGTCAGAACAATGACTTTGGAGATCACGTTGGGTTTGAATATAGGGTATGCCAGTGACCAGCTTCATGACTTGAGACCTCAGGTCTACGGGTCTCAGATCCCTGACATGAACAGGAAGAGCATCTGCTGCCCTAGGACATTCTTGTGAAGATTGAATCAGATGGTGCACATGAAAAAAATGGGAAATCATAATTTATAAGATTAGATATAAATGATGAATGTGAGGCATTTTCCCCAGACTTAACTCTGAAGATGAATAAGGTTTCTGGCTCAGAATCATTTCTATAAGAAGTCTTTTGCTATTCCAATGATGCTCTCTTTTTTCCCTAAGGTTCTATTCATGAGGAAAGATTTTTTAAAAGTGTCCTAACAGCACAAGACTTGTCCATGAAGCTAAAATGTTCTTTAGGGGCTCCACTAAACTCTGGATTCATATTTATTCCTCAACTCCTTTTCATTTTCTTGCGTCCTTCTCTAGTGTTCACTGGCTAGCAGAAGAGCAGGAGAGACGTTGAAGATACCATCACCACAGAAGCTATAGTGATGATGTTCAACCAGAGGGTCAGCTCACATCCTGGTTCTACCGCTCACCACAAGAGGCAGACAGTCTTCTGAGCTACTTCCATATCTGTAAAACTGGAATAAGATATCCTAGGATCACAGTGTGGCTGGGAGATTGGAGAAATGATGTCGGAGTTCACACTCTGTGACATGGTCATTCAGTGGCTGACCCTTTCACACTCCTTTCAAAATATACAATTGTTCTTATAGACTCCAAGAGCAAATGTTTCTGATGTGTACCTGTTTGTCACCAATGACTAGGGAACACTAAAAATGATGCTTCAGTGGATGATACGTACTTGTGGTTTGAATGAGAATACTCCCATTTGGTTCATGTGTTTGAACACTCTGTCTCCAGCTGGTGGTACTGTATGGAAAGTTAATGGAACCTGTAGGAAGTGGAGTCTGGGTGGAGGAAGTATGTCACTAAGGACTGGTTTTGTAGTGGACTCTGCTTCCTGTTCTCGATCTATCTGCTTTCTATGTAGATGAAATGTGATCGTTCTGCTTTCTGACTGTCTGACCGACCTCCCCTCCAGCTGCCATACCTTCCCAACCACGATGGACACTCTCCCCTCTGAAAGTAGAAGCCAAATAAGTCCCCGTCTCCCCTGTGCTGCTTCTGCTCATGTCACTTGTCACATCAGTGGAAGAGTAAGTAGGACTTTCAACAGAGAACCTAGACCAACATTCAAAGACTTGGTGTGAAAAGAAGGACATTTTAAAAAAGCGTCATTGATGCTCTTGGTGTTGCTTGACTGCTAAAAAGGCAACATATTAGAAATACAATGTGGCACAGATGGATTTAATAAAATATTGTATTGAAAATTTACTTTACTTGGTTCTGTTTAGTGGGATGCCAGGAAAACTTGAACTGACCAATGTGACGTTGAGGTTCTGGACTGAACTGTGTACAAACTGAGGCTTGCAGTTTTCCCAAGCTTAAAAGAGGCCCAATACAGTTATCTGCACTTTCAGTTATTTTTCCCCAAGCATTCCAATTAAAATTAATCTTCAGAATATAGTTTTTGTAGATTCTGATCCACAAAGCAATCTGTTATCTACTTAAATTAATGAATCGGAGGATGTCTTTTTATCTATATTTGAATGCTATCCTGGAGCTAAGAGCCATAAACACAACAATTTAGGCATGTGTCAAAATGGAGCAGCCCAATACACTGTTTAGGGCCCAATTCTTGGCTCTGTGTGATCATTTTTGAGCTGTATATTTTCTCCAATTTGGGTGACAGTTAAATGGATACTAATTTTCCTTAATAGTAACTTCAGAGGCTCTTGCCATGGAGGGTGGCAATTGGCAGGTGTTTGAAGTTATCTCACTTGTTAAATCGGTGCCCATTAAGTTTCTACATCTTTAACTCATCATTTCTTTATGGTCACAGTAAATGTATACCTGGTCCTCCACAGGGATGTTTATAAAGATATTTCATGCAAGGGAAACTGATGTAATTGACTAGTTCTACAGAACCTGTGTCATTCCCAGTTGGTGTGAGGTCTTGAGATAAGCTAATCCACTTCACTCAGTCAACTACTTTCCTTTTTTTTATTTTTTATTTTATTTTATTTTATTTTATTTTTTTGAGACAGGGTTTCTCTGTGTAGTTTTTGGTGCCTGTCCTGGATCTCGCTCTGTAGATCAGGCTGGCCTCAAACTCACAGAGATCTACCTGGCTCTGCCTCCCGAGTGCTGGGATTAAAGGCATGCACCACCACCACCCAGCGCCAACTACTTTCCTATTAATGACATCCCTGTGGTGGTCTGAGTGAGAAATGTCTTCTGTAGTCTGGGGCGTTTGAACACTTGGTTCCCAGCTGATGGTGCTGTTTGGGGAGGTTTAGGTGGCGCAGACTGCCAGGAGGAAGTATGCACTGGGGGTGAGCTGTGAGAGTAAGCTGGCCTGCTCTCTCTGCTTCCTGCCTGCTTGTGTTGTGGGCTCTCAGCTTCTGCAGCTAGGCCTGCTGCTTGCTGCCTTGTGTCCCCACCACGACGGACTCTTATCCCCCTGTAACTGTGAGTCAAAGTCAACTCTCCCTTCTTTAAGTGGCCTTGGTCAGGGTTGTTTATCCAGACAACAGGAAAGCAACTAATATAGTCTGAATGCTTTGTAGAAGCCAACTCAAGTCACCTATATAGAAGTGTCTTGGACAAGAGCTGGTATAAGGGGCCAAAGCAGACAGGATGCATGTGAATGGCTCAGGATGAAAGAAGGTTTAGCGTTTACCTAAGAAACCACTGTGCAGAAGTGTATTTGCCTAGAATGTGTGATAAGGAAAGCTAGGGAGAGGTTAAGTCAATGGCAGTACTTACTGGGTGCTTGAGAGATGCAGAGTCAACTATCAGGCACGGAGGCTGACATGAAGCCTTCTTAAATTTCATGGATTTTATCATGGCGTCCATGGCTGGAGCTAACACCCCCGCTGTACAGATGAGAAAGCTGACAGCAAAGGATCTGGGTGATGACTCGGGACCATACAGTTGGAAATGTTGGTAGTAAACAGGAGATACGAGGCATGTTTGGGGCAAGTTTAGGTTCCCCTGAATAATATCCGTAGTCTCCTGGCTCTACATCCCCAGAATGTGTGTGAGCAGTGACAGGAGTCCTCAGCCACTGCTTTGGGGTCCGTTACTCAGGATATCCTCAAAGTACTTGTCCAGTAGAACCCGGAGGCTCTGAGAAGTCATAGTTATAAACACCATGATCCCACACAGGCTTCTGGGAGGTTGGTAATGGTTGGTGAGGTATTTTATATTATTATTTAAAAATTAACTAACAGACCAACTGTTTATTTTTTTTCTTTAGCTGCTTTGGAGCAGTTTGCATTTCTATCTTGGAGCTGAATCAGGAGCCAAAACCATGTCATTTAAATCACAGGTTTGCTGTGATGATGAACAAGGAAGATAAACAAGCCTTGAATGCAACCCTTGCCGTTTCTGTAACCACCTTTTACATTCTATTGTAAAGGGACTCTTAAAATGACATAATAGGGCAACACTTATGAACATTATTTCAATTTGAGGGACTTGATTTAAAGTTCAGTTTTCCTTTTGGTGAGGGCCGGTTTTATGTGTATTGACTTCCCGTAAAGAAGTATACATCACCCCTAATTAACTTTTAAACACTGCCAAGTCTTCGGCGTTTATTAAGTAGACCCAGAGAAATAAGAGCATCTCTTCTTTAGAAGTCCAGCCATTGACTTAGATAAACAAGGCACCTAGCGATAGGAATTGCCACACTTAGAGCCTTCTGGAATACCGGATTGCTTGTGGGATGTTGGAAGGGAGAACAATCGGTTATGTTGGACAAGCACAAGGATTAGTGTTCTCAATTTGCCTCACTCACTCACTGAGCATATGTTATGGATCTGGCTTTGACAACCCAATCATGAGGAATAATTGCCATCATCACGGCACTTAAACATTTCAGTCGTTGTTCTAAGTGTTTTTCAGGTACCTCATTCTGTTACCATGACACCCGAATGAGGCTGAAGCTCTGATGAACCCATTTCACAGCCAAGGAAACAAGAGCAGAGGGCACATTCAGTGCTTGGATTCTTGCCAAATTTGGCCTCATCATTTTTTTAGTACCTCGCCTGGTGCCAATCCCTGAGCTCAGGGGCTCAGAATGGAGATGGACCCAAGCACAAAAAAAAAGATATTTGACATTTACTGGAGAAGGTTGAGTGGGGCTATCCATAAGAAAAGGGTGGAGGGAAAGAACAAACTGGGCAGAGGGGCCTTCACAGAGGCATTCCCAAGGAAGAGCCATCTAAGGTCGGCCTGAAGTATCTGTGTGTTAGCCAGACTGCTAGTGCTGGCCAATGAGCATCTGAGATCGTACCGGAAGTGACATGACAGAGTCTGAAGAGAAAGGCAGCCAGTGTGAAAGAGTAGGGAGGCTTGGTCCACCCCACGGACACACAGTAGTTTGCTATTAGGGGAGGCAAGTTTCAATGAAGGAGTGACGAGAGAGGACCCTCATTCTATTCATTCATTTATTCAAAACACACATCCTAAGGACTGACTGTGTGGCAGGCACTTGCTAGGTGCTCAGGGAAGGGCAATGGCTGCATGGAAGGAAGAAAAACCAGAGGGAGAGTGGAGCAGAGACAGGAGAAGCCTGAGAGGGGGAGGGGCTGAGGAATGGTGAGAGGAAGAAAGCAAGGTGGGAAGAGGCTGCTTTCTCACAGCCCTCGGGGAGTTTACAACTGCAGACCAGAGCCAGGCATTGATCTTGGAAACAGGGGAAAACATACCATGAGTGGGGAGGAAAGACAGAAAGGAGAGGTACTTGTGTTCGGAGGGGGGCTGCTTTGTGTGTGTGGGGGGGTGTGGGGTCCTTCCTCAGAATAGGAGCAGGGGAGACGTTCAGAGATGACATCTCAGCAGGAGAAGCCACTTGAAGGCAAGACATAGTTGGATGAATAACGGAAGCTGCAGAACCACCCACGCTGTACTACGAGGGTCTTTTCAGAGCTGCGTCTTCTTCAGCATCTACCTGAAGGGCAGGTGAGTGGATCAGGTGGGGATACCAAAATGCTCAAATGATTTTGTACCTGAAGACATACATAGCCTAGGAGTAGGTACCTTGGATTTGGGGTACAGTTTACAAGAAAGGAGATAGGGGTGGCTTCTGATGCACTGTGCATCCTTTTCCTGGTCATGAGGCCCTGTTGGAGCCCACCGAGGTTTCCTAGTGGCTTTACCCAGCAGGACTGCATAAGAGGATGATTGGGCCATGGGCCTGGGTACCACGCCACACTTGGTTATGTCTAGCAAGGGGGAGGTCTTCTGTCTTGCCCCTTGGTATTGTTATAAAAAGCCCTTTTGACTAAAGTTCTGGGCTGGTGGGTTTTGACCCAGGCCCTCCCGAGGCTATCCTGTGTTTCTGTCTTTCTTCTCATCATCTAGGTATCTCTTTCTATCTAAATATTCCCCGCTTCTTCCTGCTCAAGAGTACCCTGGCCATAAAAGTGGGGGCTGGTCCCCTACAAGGCCCTAACCACCTGAACAAGGCATCTATGTTCTACAAGTTCTCAGAACTCAGGCTCCTATATTCCAGATGACCTAGGCATCGTCACTCCAATTTTCCAACCACAGTCAAAATAAATCCCTGCAGGTTTCTTGCTGTTACTTCTGCTCTGACTCCAGCAGATTCCCTGCATCCTCCAAAGTCCTAAGACTGCAACTCATGAACTTAGAAAGAAAATGAACGAATAGTAAGTAAGCAAACAGTGCAGGGACTTACAGGCAGGCTGGGAAAGGATGACTCTACTTTACATGCAAGCAAATATGTCTCGTCAAAGGACTACACACAGAGATTTTTCCAGGTAATTCTCTGAAGCTCTGTGTACAAGGTGAACACACAAACATAAATGATTCAGTACAAATGCATGCACTAATGAATGCCTGCATGTGTGTGCAGGTACACACACACACACACACACACACACACACACACCACTACCACTACCACTACAACCACCACCACCCGTCTGATGTTCTCCATCTCTTCTTGATCAGGCAGTGAGAGATAGACAGTTTAATGATAGGAAGGTACAGTTTGGTTCAGGCTCATTTTCGTGATTTGGTCTTATTGTTATCTTCTACAGCTGGCAAACTGGTTTGTGCTTGGGTGGTTAACCTCTCCACTCACACAATAACTCACAGCCCATCAAAAGACTGGAGATTAAACTGTCTTGGCCAACTCAGTTCTAAGGTGAACTTACATAGCTCAGCCGAGTATTAGATTATAGGAAGCCCATTAAAGAACTAGAAATAGCTTTATAATTGAGCTACTAACAAGCCAAAGTCTGGATATAAGGGTTTCTATTGGACATGATGTCACATAGCCAGGAGAAAGAAGAGAAATACAGTCTTCCATCAAAGGACAGCTGTTTCTCACAGCTGAACTGGGACTGTACTATAGTTTGTCTTAGAGAATCTTTATATCTTTTAAATACTGATGAATTTTTCTCTCTGACAATTTACATATGTGCTTTTCAAAATATGGAACCAGGAACCTAGCCACTATGGTCTCTCTAGTTTGCGTTTCACTGGACGCCATACCTATCACCGTGAGACCTCTGCTTTCTCTGAACCACATTTACTGTCTCTGCCACATCCCAGTCTCTGGCTCCATCTTACAGCCTCAGGCAATAAATTCAGATGAAGCTCTTCATCTGTCCTCTAGAGGTGCCAATCAAACTCTGTTGACCCTCTCTTGCTTGAGGTCATCTGCTATGCCTAGTGGGAAGCCACAGAGCTGTGGGTTCCTGCTCTTAACCTTATTTCCTATTCTTATCCTTATTTCATTCAGAGCACTGCGTGACTTGTCCAAGGTAAGCAGAGGAGTGGATATGTGAGCCTGATCATATCTACTCCAAAGCAAGATTCCTACCATCTCGAGTTGTCCCAGATCAGCCACCAACTCCTGGAAATCTCTATCAAGATGTCTCAAGAGCCTCTAGCTCAGTGTGCAAGGCCTTACCAATATCTTGCTTATCTACTTCTGTCCTACCCAGCCCCATTTATCTCCATATTCCAGACCAGAATCCTCCAGACACACATCTTGACCCATTCTTCCTTCAAGCCACACTTTGAACATCTGGTTTCCTCAACTGCTTCTATGCAGTTGTAAGCCTTGGGCAGTGGCAACACCTACCCAGAGTAGTATTCCTGCCAGCAGAGTATCAGGGGATGTATGTTTGGATCGGGGAGCCAGGATTTCAATCTCCTTCTTGTCAATTTCAAGTTACAGTTCTTGGCTGAGTTCTCATGTGTGCATATGGTAGGGGAATAACATGACCAACCTCACAGGGAGAGTGTAAAGATGAGAAAAAATATCCATTAAGACATATGTTGAGGTTCACACCCCTTAGAAGGTTCCATGAAGTAGGTTCGTGAAAAGAATAGTGGCCAGGATTTTAACCGTTCATTCTTTGCTCTACTTGAGTCAACACTTCCAAAGCTTGTCTGTTCACCGTGTCTTCCTCTGTCAAGGATCTACAAAGATCCCTGTTGCTTTTACACGAGTCTAACATCCTTATTTCTGCTTCCCCACTTTTCCTGTGATTTTCACTCAGTACCACCCCTCTAGCCTCCTCCAGCCCCAAATTCAGAATGCTGAAATGTTGGGTTCCCACTTCAATGGGAAGTACAGAGTGTGCTGGCTAAGCCTGAGGGGACAAACTTGCCTCTCATAGCTGTGACTGCAATGCTCCTAGCTGAGTGACAGGATCGATCTCAGACTCCTGGGGAGAGATGGAAGCAAGGTGTGCTGGTGGAACACTGCTGAAGGTGAGCTAGGGTTCTCACGTTCTTCTAGTTTCAGCCAAGGTAACGGGGGAGTCAGAAAAGTACTGAATAGGACCCTGTGATGTTGCAGTCTAGATCATAGCTCCTTCTTCACACTGTCATCATCGTCTCTGTGGAATGTGACCTTCGTGCACATGCTCAATTCCTGACTGTGAGGAGATTGCTTCTCCACCCTGGTCAGAACAGCGGAGTGAGAGATGAGCCTCAGCTTCGTGATTGACTTGCTGTATATTAGGACAAGGGACACCATATTGCATCTCAGACTCCTCACCCATGGGGTGTAGATGATGTTGTGTTCTACCCTTGGCCTGCTGTGGGATGTAAGGAGTGAACAAGGCAGGGGAGGGCTGAGCTCCCAGCACATTACATAAGCATCAGCATTGGTCATTACTGTAGCCCTAGCTAAATGCTAACAGTTACTGCTGCATATATTGTCTCATTTGATCCTCATGAAGACCCTGGGAGGTCCATTACCATCTCTTCTTTATGGATGATAAACTCAAACTAAATGGAGGCTTGGGAGGCACAGCAATTTACCCAAGGTCAAAGAGCTAAGGAGAGATACATCCTGTAGGCAATTAGTCATTTCCCTCAGGAGGTATGACCTCATGGCACATTCCTCACTCTCCAAAGGGATTATCCTTCAAGGGACAGCTCAGGCCAGGATAGGGCAGCACCCAAAAGAGGCCAGAGTCATGGGATAAGCAGTCAGAATGGCTAGGCACAGATCTTACCAGTAACACTGAGTGACCTTGGACTAGTCATTCGGTCTTCACAGACCCTCCTCAGTAAGATGGGGATAGTAGCAAATGCCTCACACTTGATTTATTACATGAGCCAACAATGATAGTACATGAGAAAGGGACCCAGGACACAAAGAGCCCAGGCTTCTTGACCTCTCCCTTCTCCAGGGGCACACAGCGTCCCTCACTTTCACCACTCTGAAATAGCACCCCTACATGGCATCATTTTCCCTTCCCATAGAACACTAGGGCAACTCATACAGAGTTATAGTGTGAATATGAAATGTCCCTCCCAGGTCCATATGTTGACTACTTGGTCACCAGCTGGTGATACTATTTCAGAATTTTCTGGATTCAATAGGAAGTGGGAACTTATTGGAGGAAGTAGGTCACCAGGGGCATGCCTTTGACGGTTCTGCCTTGTCCCCAGCCCTATCCTTTCTGTATCTCATATTCCATATGCTGCCACAGCCATGATGCTCTCACCTCACCATAGGCCCAGAATCAGCCGAGCCAAACTATCTGTAGTGAGATCTCTGAAGCAATGACCCTAAGTTAATCTTCCCTTCTTTACATTGTTCTTACGGGTACTTTAGTTACAGCGACAAGACTCCTACTTACTGATAACCTCCTGTAGCCTCACCCTGGCCAGTCACACACACTAGCGCCTTTTAAAATACCGACTCAGGGCTGGTGAAAAGGCATCCTGACTGCCATGTGAGCATGACGAAGACCTCAGGTCCCATCTCCAGGACCCATGGCAGAAGGTGTCACTGCCTCTCTGTAACCTCAGAGGCGGGAGGGTCCCTGGAGCTCACAAGCCAGCTAGTCTAGCTGAACCGCTAAAGCCTTACAATCAGGGAGAAACCAGCCTGTCTCAAAAAATAAGATGGAGAGTGATGAGTCTCAGGTATATGTGTGCATGGACATCCCCACGCATGTGTGGGCATAACTATATAAACACAAATGCACACATACATGCACACACACACACACACACACACACACACACACACACACACACACGATGCTCTGACTCTCTCCAGAAGGACCATTTTGCTATCTGTTTTGTTTTCCCTTTCCCCTTTCCCTTTTTGAGAATTTGTATTTAAACTTCATAAAATTATCATGGCTCCAGGACCCTGTTCTAATGGAATGTGGTCCACTGAATGCCATAGCAACCCCCAGTTGCATTATAGGAAGCAAACAATCTCAGCTAAGCTTTGTCCATGGTCCCTTTCGACAGTGGTAAATGGGAACTAGCCAGGGCTTGGAAGAGCTGTGCTGCTGGGAGGCATGCCTGGGGCCTCAAGAGACCCAAATGCCATGGCTAAATCTTTTGACCATGAACTCCAGTCTCTTTGTCCTCCAAAGGAGACCTTGTCCTGGGAAGTACTCAGAAACGGCCCCTGCCATCTTTTGAGCAAACACTATGGCTTTCTTTACTTACTATAAATATGAACCATTAATCACGGCAAACAATGTCTATTAGAGCCATCCAGTCCCTTGTGTAATCATTCCCTCTCTTGATCTTCATACCATTTACAGGCTCCTAAGAAGCCTTTTCTGTTGCACAGTCTGGCAGTTCTGTTGTTTGAGTTATTTGCCAAGTTGCTCTATCACACGTCAGTGAGATGCTGTGAAAACAGCACCAGCTAAAGCAAGAAACAGGCTTGCTTTTGTGTGCGGACGAGTTTCCACACTGGTGAGTCTAGTCACCAATGTCCTACTGTCTTTAAAAAGACCAGTGACACCGTTGTTCTGCTAGACAACGGGCATGCTGTCAAATGCCTTCTAAATATTTACGTTCATAGTTTCGTGTTGCTCTCAGCTTTGGTCAGAGGAGCTTCTTTGTGTGGTGGGCATCAGTCCCCGCAGACTCCTAATGGGACATCTCTTCAGCCCCAACCCCAAGGCTCAGGGAACGTTGTGGAAGAGGGGGCAGAAAGAATGACAGAGCCAGAGGACGGGGAGGAGTGCTGTAAAATGACGTCCGCTGGATCCGACACGTCTTTTGCACTCATGGCGGCTGTGACTGCCTGCACAAGACTGAGCCTGTCAACACGCCAACATGGATGGGGAAGGGGCTCATGGAGGCTCCAGTGACTTCCCAACTAGTAAGGGGCCCTTGATCAAGTAAATAACCCCAAACCCCAAGTCTATGCTCAGGCCAGCAACCCAGATTAAAGTCAGTGGGTCACGAAGAAAAAGATGGGAAAGAAAAACGGGGGGGACTTGTTGGAAAGAAAAAGTGCAGAATGATTGAGAGCGAGTAAAAGAGTAATAGGGGTGACTGTGACCAAAACATCCTGTATACAGTATGAAATCATTAAATGAGAGGAAAAATAAAGTATGAGTAGTATCATCCACTCTTGCTCATGTGTGTGTGGTGGGGGGATGGAGAGAGAGATGGAGAGAGAGGGAGACTGTGGGGTAGGGGAGGGAGGGAGAGAGAGAGAGACTGTGTGCGTGTATGTGTTTTCAATCTCCTCTTCACTTGCAGACTCACAAACCAAAAGGGGAATCATGGAGTTTGTTCTGCCCAGACACAGTAAATAGAGGCCATCCTTAGAAATATCTATACATGATCAATTGACAGTTATTTCTACAAGTGCTGCATTGGGAAAGAAACTCTGGTCCAGCCAGGGACACTCAGCCACATCTGACGTGAGCGTGGGTGGTGACAGGAGTGCCACAGCACAGGGGCCACTTGTGAGCCATCTCAGCCTGCGCCACCCTCTAGTCTGCACACAGGGGGGTTAGATTGCTCCCCTAAGATCGTGGAGACAACGTCGGCACGAAGCCAGCACTCGTGGCCAGTTGTGCTTTCTCAGCTCCCGGCTGTGACACCATTCTCCCTCTACCATGGACCTCAACTGCAGACAAGGCAGGGGTGTGAAGAGCACCAGATGGAGACTCAGTGAGAGTCACAGGCTTCTCAGAGAGGAGAACCAGGGCAGCCAGCATGAGGAAAGGCTATCCACGCCTAGCTGGGGAGACCACCACTGTTGCTGCCATTGGTTTGTGGGAGTCTGCCAGAGTGTCTTTGAAAAGTTTGGATGAAGACACCAGAGTCAAAGGGCCCCTAGAGAAGGAAGAACCAGCTGCAGATTATAACCAAAGGACTCCGCCTGACACAATTATTATGCTTACACGTCACACTCATCAGATTTGTACACATCTGTGCGAGAGTTGGAGACTTGCATATGAGTATCTGGAAGGGAATGAGTGTCAATTCATAGCAAAAAAAAAAAAAAAGCCATTCGGTGGGGAATGGTCACCTTGCTATACAGTTCTATGAGCCACTGTGCTCTTGGTATGCCAAATCCCCATCCCTCTTTCTCTGATAATAGCACTTTCATTAATTTTTGAGTAAATATTGTCTTTCACTCCTAGTCCATGAGTTGGCAGCTGGAAACATCATCAGGAAAAGACATGCAACCAACCAGAGTGTCACAAATGATTACAGGGCCTACTCCCAGGGATGGTCATGTGATATAATTAGAGCCAATGAGATTTAATCACAAGCTTCAGATGGTGTCACCAGGAAAAGATAAAATCAGGTGACTTCAGCCTGGAAAATGAAGTGGACTTGTCAGGGAGCCTCCACACTGGGATAACGACAGGTAGAGCCAATGAGCAAGGTGGAACCAGAAGATAAACACATGATGCCCTTGTCTAGATACCAGTGCATAGCCATGCGTGGTGGAGAAGGAAGTCTAAAAGTGCAGCCATTGGTTACACGAACCACTGCATTCCCTCTGCCTTTTCCTGTACCTTTCATTTTTGAGTTGGCTTTTCGTCCACTCATAGCAATGATAACAACAACAGAAAGTTTCTTGACCAACATGATAAACGATCATCTCCCACATGACACTGAATCTAACATTGCTCTTGCAACTCACACCAAGCAATTGGGTTACCTGCAAGGAGCCCTGGATGTCCTTCCCCCCGACAATCACGAGTTCTGCCATGTCTTCGGCATGAGGCGTCCTGGCATGGACAAACAGGGTCCTGCCCACTGCAGTTATGTTTCTGAGAGCAACCAAGGTGCCATCACTGTTCACCTTGAAGTGCGGGCTTGAGACCTCATAGTGCAGCTTCTCATTACCCTTGCAGTCACTGAAGGTCACTGAGGAAAGAAAAGAAAGAGCGGGATGAGGGTGAGTATGTTGGACAGGTTAACACTTGAGATGCTGGTGATCTTTTAAACATGGATGAATGAGTGTGATACTTCTCCACCAAGCTACCCTCTACCCTGACCCAAGCCACTTGTCTCAGAGTGACTTGGACCATGCTGATGGAGTTCACACAATCAAGACACAACCGTGGGCTTGGGATGAAGCACAGCTGGAAGAGTGGAACATGCACAATGCTCTATTTGGTCTCCAGCAATGTACAAACTGGGCATGGAGATAGGTGCCTATAAGCCCAGCACTTGGAAGGTAGAGGCAGGAGGATCAGAAAAAAAATCATCTTTGACTACATAAGTTTGAGACCACCCTAGACTACATGAGATCATCTCAAAGAGGAAAACATGGCCCAGCCTTTATCAACTTTTAGTTTCTAGGAAGTGCTCAGCATTGTTGAGGCTGAGGGATAGGGCAGGTCCTGCCCCAAGGGTTGCAAATGAAGGGAGGGTCAGATATGGCAGAGAGTGTTTGAAGGAAGTGACCTGCTTTTGCAATGTGTGACTCTTTAAGCAGAACCACAACAAACAGAAGCTTCAAAGATAGCGCTAAAGAGACAATATCTGAGCTGGAACTTGAAACTGGGCAGACCAGCAGGCCCTGCAGGAGATGGAGGGCACCACGGCATTTAAGTATATTCAAAGATACGAGGAGTGTCCATAGAGATGGGGAGGTAAGTCACAAAATGAATCTGAGGAAGGAGGAGAGCCAGGGGCACTTATGAGAGCTGAACTGGAAATGGGTGAGAGATGTTGGCGAGTGCAAGGGCGTTCTGGAAATGTCTTTCTGAAACAAGCAAAAAAGTCAATAAATTGGGGTGTTTCTTGGAAGCTGTCCACTGTCCTACAGTGTGGACTGTCTGAGCAGTACATATGTGTTCTGGTTCTAGTGGAGAACAGGGTTCAGAATCACACAAGAGCCCTTTGAAGTCCTAGAGATATCATCATAGACATGAGTTCTAGAAAGTGATTTGGAGATGGGCAAGAAGAAAAGCCAAGGAAATAAGTTAGCTTTTTATGTGCTAAGGACATGTGGTGATGACAGAGGCAGTAGTTCTGGGCATATGGGGAATGGGCAGACAAGGTCATGATTTAGTTATGCGTAAGAAAAATAGAGACGTTAAGCCCTTGGATGAGCCACCTGGGTCCTCCACAATGTCACCAGTGGTGGCCGATGACAGCGATCATGCTTTCCTTTGGGGTGCCTCTACCATGCCCATCATTCCACCATTCTTGCTCTCTCCATGTGCTCTGCATCTGTTCGTCTGTCTCCCTTCTGCTACTGATTTTGAGGTTCCCTGTAGGTAAGCATAGAATCGTACTACACTTGTAGCTTCTTATTCTTGAAGATTTATTTTTCATTTGTATGCCTGTATGTAGGTATGCCATATGAGTGTAAGTGCCAGCGGAGACCAGAAGAGGGTGTTAGATCTCCTCCTAGGTCTGGAGTTACAGTTAGATGTGTGTTGCCCAGTGGAGGTGCCAGAAACCAAACCACAGTCCCTCAGATGAACAGTGTTTTATTTTCTAAGACCCCAGTGCATCCCTGAAGCCCTGGCTAGAACTAAACATATAGTATGTTTATTCCTATGCACACATATGCTTGTGGTAAAGTTTAATGGATAAAGTATGCACAGTAAGAGATTAATAACAATAATGAGCACTAAAAAGAGCAATTATAACACTATTCTGTAATAAAAGCTATGTGGATAGAATCCAAACCACTCTATTGATCCTAATCATGATATCATATTCCAGCAGTTGGCTGTACTAGGTTTATTTATTCTACTAACAATAAACATTGGGATTCTTTCTCTCTCTCTTTTCTCATTCTCTCTCTTTCCTCATTCTCCCTCCTCCCCCTCTCTCTATCTCCTGCATTTCTCTCTTCTCTCTCTCTGTTTCTGTCTATCTCACTATGTGTGTGTGTTTCTCTTTCTTTGACTCTGTCAGTCTCCCCATGTCTATGTCTGTCATTGTCAGTCAGTCAGTCAGTCTGTCTGTGTGTGGAATTTTGCACTTAACACTTTTAGATGACAGCTGACTGCAGGTGACTAAAGCCTGTGAAAGCAAAACCACCCGTAAGGAGCATGGCCACCTGTTTTCGGTGCTCTACCTGACAGCCTTGCCTGCTTCACAGATCTGTGTGATGGGACACAGAACACACAACTCAAGGCATGATCTATGGTGTCAGCGCAGCTGTCTGCCATGACTTCACTCAGATCATGACACAGAATTTGACTGGTCCCCTCCCTTACTGGGTAAAATGGCTCCTCTCCTCCCTAGAGGCCACATCACCATCAACGATGAAACCAGAGTCCATACCATACATAGCATTTGCTGAGGAGGAACCACCTTTGTGCTTGAATTCCTTCATTCAACATGACTTTGTGGGCTTCATCCATGGGGTAGTTTATCCAAATCACTACTTAGCAGTCACTCAAGACTATACTGATATCATAGCAATAAATTAATGAAAGACTATCCTGGATCATAGTCCAGGATGTAGCTCTTTTAATTCTGCTGTCAATAAGCACTGGGACTATTCTCAGCTTAGGTCTCTTAAAATGTTACTACTGGGAACTTTGTCCTCTATGTTTCTTGGCGACAATGCCGACTTGGGTCCTAGAGTACTGGTAAAGCCGTGAAAGATTAGATGTGCTGATGCAATCTTGCTCTTTCAAGAAGATGGTGCTTATGACAACCATCACATTAACTGGATAACATGACAGCTGGCATGGACAGAACACTCCTCCACACAAGGTCCAGAGCTAAGCATTTACCCATATTGTCTCATCTTCACAAAAAAGAAGAAACCACCACTCTGATCCCCTCTACATAGAAATGTCGAGGTAAGGTCATCCTGGCTTGGAGAAAGGGCAAAGACCAGCAAACAGTTTGTAGATAAGAAATGGAGATAAAGACTCTGCTTCAAGACAGTGTCATCACTGCATAAGGACAATTCCCCGAAGAATAAAATCCTTCAGGGATCTGATCAGAACTGAATGTCAGAGCCCCACAGCTTCCTGCTCAGTCCCTGCTCCCATAGTCCCACCCAGCCGGGAAGTACACCGCATTCACTACCTCTAAGTCACAACATGTGATGGCTGGCTGATCTTGGTTGTCAACTTTACATCTGGAATCAACTAAAACCCAAATTGCTAGGCTAGGCAGGCCTATGAAGGATTTTCATGATTGGATCATTCAAGGTGGCAAGACACACCCTAAACCTGGGCCACACTTCCTGGTGGCAGCCCACCTAAAAAGACAGGGAAGAAGGGAGCTTTTGCTTTTGACCTACTTGCTCTTACTCTTGCTGGCAAGTTCATCTACTCTGCTGCCTTGGCATTCCTTCACTGGTGTTAGAATCTACTTCTTCTGGGTTCCAATGTAGCCTAAAGACTAGCAGCATTCCAGGAATCTGCCAGCATCCCAGCACCAGATTGGAACTGCTGAGACAAGCAGCCTTGTGGAGTGAAGGACAGGATTCTTGGCTTTCCATTGGGAGACAGGCATCATTGAAGTAGCCAAGCCACAGCCTGTGAGCCAGTCTAATAAATATCCTTTTAATATATGTAATCACTCGTCAGTTCCGTCACTCTAGAGATCCCTGACTAACACACCCTGTGTTCAGGCTCCAGGGCCATCTTTACAAATGCTTGGGTAGACTTCGGTATCTGCAGTTCTCAAACTCTTGCTCCCCTCCTCTCTCCATCTTGGTCATCTTGGTGCAGGGGTTGCTCATGGTCGTCAACACAGAGCTCACATCCACTGGGAGCAACACTCCCAAATGACAAGACCTGCAGAGACTTGTGGCCGCACTGCCCACATGAGGACTCTGGTCACAGCCCATGGACAGGATCAAAGCAGACGACCTCAGCTGCGGAGGGATGGGGAAGGGAAGGGCAGACAGAGGACTGTGGGAATATGTCCTGGATTCATATTGAACTTCTCCCTGTTCTTGCCCTTTCCCTTCTTATTTACCTCCCTCTGCCTGCATCTTCCACAAATACTGAGCAAGAGCCTGTATTGTGGGAGATGCTGAGTTCATAGTGCTCACAAGAACCAGCAGTCCTTGGAATGTAATGAGGGATACAGATGTGAATCCAGCATTCCTGTGAGTAGCCGGGGAGCTATTTCAGGGAGACACGACTGCAACGTGTGTAAAAGTCCTGTTGCACTGAGTGAGCTGGACACAAGCAAGGGAGACAGGCACAGAGGCTAAGGCAGAGGCAGGAAGCAAGAAGCAGGGAGAGGGATGACTGGGCCTGGGGACTGGGCCTGAAGAGCGTTCAAAGTCTTGGTCCTAAGGGAATTCTTGAGCTTTTACACTGTGATAGTGCCTCCACCTGACTCTTCTGAGACCATGGCTTCTCAGTGCAGAATGATACATAGTCTTCCATGTCTAGGCTGTCTGTCAGCTCCTCCTGGACTCCATCACCATGACTGGTACCTTCCCTACTTCTGCAGCTCCCCTGTTTGCCTTTCCATGCATTGCTTTTATTACTGAGTCTGGCCAGGCAGAAGGTGCTTTGTGCTGTCTTCACCCTGGAAACTCCTAACTGTCCACCATGATTTGGCTTGCCCTAGTTTCATATCTGCTGCTGGGGTAAAATACCCCAAACAAAAGCAACATCGGGAGAGAATGTTCATTTGGCTCACCATTCCAGGTTACAGTCCACTGTTGTGGGAAAGTTGAGGCAGGAACTTAAAGCATCATGTCCACAGTCCAGAGAAGAGAGAGAATAAATACAGGGATCCTTACTTGCTCCTATGAGCTTTCTCCTCCCCTTCTATTCTGGGATGGTGCCACCCATAATGGAGCCTCTTAATTAATAGTCAAAACAATCCCCCACAGACCCATAGGCTACCTGACCTAGACAAGTCTTCATTAAGACTCCCCTCCCAAGTGATTCCAGGTACAGCTCAAACCAACCAATGTACAAATCAAACAACTAACTTCTCCACATGCTCTGTTCTCACAGTTTTCTAATACAAGACCTACACACATCAAACCATGTACCATACCGCCTATCAATCATATCAATACATTTCTACTTTATCTGTTTATTTTCACAGCCCAGAACAGAAATTGAATCTTGTTTTATTATTCATTTTTATGTGCTTAGCAATAAACAAACCACTTTTATTCCATATGAGAAGCTAATAATAGCTTCCTTGAAGCCCATTATTATCCAGGAGTAAATAGATGCTTTATTGGTGGGGATGAGGGCCCCTGTCCTGTGGTGAGCAGGGCAGGCTGGAGACAAGGCTGCAAATTGAGATCAAGGCTTGCAGTGTCCTCCTGACCTGTGGTAGAGATAGGGATAGAGAATGGAGCTACAGTCTCTCCAGAACTCCATGTCATGCTCACATCCACTCACACAGCACACAGTCTCCCACATTCAAACTGACTCCACGTATCTGTAAACTCAGAGGTTCTGGCTCATCCCCCCCCCCATGTCCTTAATACAGCTTTCCATGGTCTCTAATCACAGCTGAAGCCAAGTCCAGCAGCTCGAACAAAAGGACCAGTCACGACACCCACCATTCACCAGCACTAGCTGCATGGCTCCTGACAGCCCAGCTCTGTGTCAAGACCTGCATGGTCCATATCTTCTCTTCACCACATGGCCACACTATAGCAATGTTTTCTGGCTTTTACTTTTTCATTACCTGCTTCCCTAAAGAGACATTTTAGATATTTTCCTAAATTTTATCACTATCATAAAAATTTAACATCACAGATACATTGATGTTTGTCTACATATTTCATGTCTATCTCAGCTTATTCTTTTCTAAGTAACTCTCTATTCCTTCCCACACAAAAATAAATTTTGTCTCCTTGGGGGCAAGACAGTCCCACTGAGGATAACGGAGAATAATGTAGAAGAAATTTAATAATTTTCCACTTTACAGAAGAAGAAACTGACTTGGGGACTTGCTTAACCAGGATCAGATGAACAGAAAGGCATAGGCAAGAACGTACTCCCAGTCTGACCTGCCTGTTTTCAATGCCCAAGTTGTAGGTACATTCACTCCCTAGTAGCAGAGGAACTAGAAGGAAGGGTAGCTTCACATCTCAATCCCCTTGGGAATCCCACAAATCCCTGGAGGTCATCAGAGGTATCAGTGAGGGGCATCAGAGGTGACAGGTGGGCACATCAAAGGGACTCACATTTTATGTGCTAGCTGAATATTAATTTAAAGCACAGAATTCAAAGGGAAAAAAAAGTCCTCAAGAATCAAACGTATACCAGGTCAGTAACTGAGATGTTAAATAATAAACTGTTTGTCTGAATGCCAGGTTTCTGCATTTCCTAAAGATCCCTGGTGTAGAGTGGAGGCTGAGGGCCTGGCTATCCCTGCCACAGAGTGGAGGCTGGGGACCTGGCCATCCCTGGCACAGAGTGGAGGCTGGGGACCTGGCCATCCCTGGCACAGAGAGGAGGCTGGGGACCCGGCATTCTGTGAATTGCTGCTCCTGTGCCACAAGAAGGGCAGTTTTCATGCTGGTTTCTAAGCTCTTTCCTGATTCTGACTCCTGTTGTACCCCTTCTATCTTAGAACACCCTGCATCTTTCCTCTTGCCTTCTGGGAAATGGGCTCACTGAGGCCCATGTGACAAAATAAGATACACACACCTCTGTGCATAGAGCTCTTGGGCCTGAACTTGTCTCTCTGACAAGGATGATCACCCGACTCTCCATCATCCCCTCCTCTGCATAGCTTCCCACTCCCAGAGGGTCCCCCTACTCCAGTGCCCATCCACTTCCTTTAGTCAGGCTTCCTTGCTCAGACCAGGAAGAGTGAGTTGTTACCATGGAGATGGGCACTCGATCTAGGCGGCTCCACTCTGGCTGATTCTGAGGTCCAGTGTATACACCTGGGAACCCCTTGGCTTAGCGGGGTGAAGCCCAGCCCCTTCCTGGGGAGAGCACTGAGAAGGAAAAGTGATGTTAAGCAAGTAAAGCGACAGCCTTACCGCGCTTTGCCCATGGCAGACACAACGTTGAAAGACTGTTTATGAGGTTCACTCTGTTTAAACCTAATCTGGGATAGTTCCTAAAACAGACACCGCGCTGAGAGCTTTAGGTCCACATTCAGGATTGTAATCCCTCCTTCTCTTCCCATAATCAGCTCCAGGTAGACATTCCTCTCTGGGAAGGGAGGATGATCTGTCTATAACAGGCCTGTGGTGGTTTGAATGAGAATGCCCCACCACTGCTTCTCTGCCTGAATACTTGGTCCCCAGTTGGTGAAACTGTGTGGAGGAAGAGGTGCATTGTCTCTAGGGCAGTCTTTAAGGTTTCAAAAGACTGGCCATTCCCAGCATGTTCTCTCAGCCTTCTACTTGCAGATCAAGATGCGGCTCCCTCTGAAGCCATGAGCCCAATTAAATGCTATATTTCATAAGCTTCCATGTCCACGGTGTTTTGTCGCATCAATAGAAAAGTAACTAAGACAATGTAGAACCTAAGAAGTGTACTTTTCCCCTAAGTATATATTGAAATAAACCTAAAAATCCAAATCAATAAAAGTAATTTTAGTCACAAGTGCCTCTCGCTGCTGCCTGGCACTTCTTCATCCCTGACCTGGGCTAAGCTCTATCCCCATCAGTTTCTAATCCAGGTCTGATAGCCAGATATATGGATTACTTTTCTCGTTACTGTGGCCAAATACAAGAAGTAACTGAAGGGAGAAACGTTTGTCTTGGTTCACAGTCTGAGGGGACACGGTCCGTCATGGCAGGAAGGCATGGCAGTAGGAGCCTGAGCAGCTAGGCATATTGTGTCCATAATCAGGAAGCAGAGAATGGACAGGAAGTTGGGCTGAGCTGTCAAACCTCGAGGGCCAAATCCCTCGCAGTGACACACTTCCTCCAACCAGGCACCACTCCCTAAGGCTTCCTCAAGTCTTCTAGGGAGCCAGGATTCAAAGCCTATTACACTTAAATCACAGCAGCAGAGACTGGGATGAAATAATATACCTAACATTGGTAGTGAAGGGTTGATAAAAACACACATTCTAGAGAAGGCTCAAATCCAGATGGCTCCTACATGGTGGCCAGTTATATGTCAGAAAGACCTGGTATATGTGAAGACTAGTTCATTAAAGAGAAATAATTTATCCCATAGAAAAGAGACTCTTTAAAAAAATCTATTTCTTACCTATTCTAATACTATATTAAATTCCCAGTTGAGGTATACAATTGACAACAACGGCCGTACCTCACAATCTCCTATTAGTAACTGTGTTGATTCTCCAAAGCATCAGCGAGGTGCCAACTTGGCACAGAGACGAGGACAGTGTATGTCCAGAGGTGCAGAGTGTAAAAAACACATCTACGGAAGAATTCCATAGTTTATGATGCTCTAAAATGTTTGTTTCTATAGTGACAATGTTCACGGCATTAGTACCTCCCAATGATATTACCATAGATGACTCAAAGGAAAAATTTTAATGCACAATTTAACTTGTGGACAAATACTAAAACCTCCGTGATGGCGGAAGGCATTGATCTGTCCGTCCGTGATCTTTTGAGCCTACTGGAAATTTCTTCACATACTTTATCATGCTGACATTTAAAATAGCTTGTGGAAAAAATTAAAAAAGAAAGAGCTAGACATATTATACACCCTACACAAGGATTTATGGGAATCAATTGCATAACATCATTCTTTGAGATAATCTGTGAGCACCCCAGGAGAAGAGGGGGGGGAGGTGAAAACGCCCCACCTGGGGGAAAATGCAAATGAGATGAATGGCACCACTCAGCGTTTCAATTATGCTTTCAGCGTGTTTCCACTCAAAATGTCCTCTGGGCTTAATGCAAATGTCACGAAAAGACAAACTTTAGCTGGGAGACAAAAGCCACAACTGAAATGGAAAGTTTGCCACATGAATTAAGGGGCTTAATCTTCCTGACCCGGATGCCAGTGCTTTTTCCCTTTCTTTGTTTTGAATGTTGGTTCTTAGGGATGAGAACCCCAAAGGCATAGATTTCTTACCATCACAGAAAATGAAGCAGAGGAGAAAATTAAGCTGTATTACCAGGGAATAGGAAAATGCAGATGGATTTAAATTTATCTACTAAGTACTGAAGAGTTCTGCTCCTACAGATATACGGGGCCTATGATATACTTATAAGGGCATTTGGCTCCATCTGCGGCCTCTGCTCTCCCATCTTTGATGGAAAATGGTTCTAAAGGTTGTAGGCATTGTTTGAGGCTTGCAAACTGCATATGCTGTAAATTCTCTCAGCACTCGTGCTCAGAGTTTTTGTGTACTGGCGCAAGGATTTGTGTGATTTGGGAGGGAAGATTGTGAGTCAGCCATCCTGGGAACTGTAGGCTTCACACAGACAGACGGGATCTGCAGGTACCATCGCTACCCACACATGCAAGAAAATGATTCTTTCCGTGGTATAGAGAAGTCTTGATCTATAGCACTTGTCAGATTCAATCACACTGTAGATTCCAAGATATCAACGTGCCTCCAACTGCCTTGAAGATTCTCTGAACTGTATCACTTCAAAGCACTAACTGTCCTAGCCATCTTCAGAGACTTGATACTATCCTATACAGGTAAATATAAACCGTTTATTCTCTCAGTGAAGTGTACCTGTCTTGCCAGGTCACTTTGGCTAGCTAAAAACACAAAATTCAACTGCCCTGATATTTCAAAAAGAGATAGCATATTTGTTGAATTTCAACATCTGGGGGCTTGGTGAACAAGGCCTTTCTAATTAATAATCTGGTGTTTAGTTCAGAACCATCAGATGGACCTTCATAGATAGATGTACAACACCAACCTGATGGCCCTTCATGCCCCTCCATATCCCACCCATACCCAGAGTCACTAGCACTTTCAGAGTCACTGAAAGAACTCTGTGGGCTTAGCCCGGAGACTCTGTGAATGACAAACAACACTTCACCTGTTCTCGCAAACCCTCACACCATCTGAACAATATAATATCACCCACATGTGTGCAGTACCACTCTTGCTGGGGGGCACAGTGATGGCAAGTCCATCCTCCAGCCTCCATTCATGATACCCTCCTGGTTCCTGGATGCACTGGGCTTTATTCTGGGCTCTATGTTTGGCTCAGAATTGTTCTGACATCCACAGAACTTATGTGAGGTCCTGGCAGCATCTCACCATGACAGATGAGCTCAGGAGTGGATTTGTACCTCCAAAGACTGTGTAGATTTGATAGTCGAACAGTACTCATAAAACAGCCTTAATACCATCTCACGCATCAATTCCAA
>CABHPQ010145593.1:0-32015 GCA_902168405.1 Peromyscus aztecus
ACACACACACACACACACACAACCAAATAAATAAATGTAAAAAGTAATTTTTAAAAATAAAATTAAAATATTATAGAAACATGTAAAATCTGCTTTTCCCAGTTTCACCCCATTTTCTCCAGTTGCTTTCTTAAGGAGGGATGGCATTGCTGACAGCGCATACTGACAATTTATCAGTCCTTTTTCTCATTTTTTTTTAATTAAAAGCATAAGGACAGAGAAAGGCTAATCACTTTGTGACCTCCAAGGCAGAGATTTCATTTACAGTTGTGAGTTGTGTATATTCTTTGAGAATGTATAAGCCAAAATAAAAAAATTAGCAAGAAATTAACAGACTGTGAAATTATGCAGAAATGCACCTAAGACTGGCATGGCGTTTCATGGTGTTTCAACCTCTTCTCATGTGTTTCAAGTGAAGGGTTGAATTAGTCACTGAGCTAGTGTTTTTTATAAATCCACTTGCCTGGTGTCTCTGATATAGTGCAGTGTGTCTCTGTTCCCTGTTTTAATTTGATAAGTTCATAAATGGCAGTGTTTTATTAACATAAATAAGTTATCTTTCATTTTGTGCCTTGTGCTGTGCAGTACAGATGGTGATTATTATCCTAATGAGTTCAGAGTGTCCAGCCTCTGGTATTAACTCTTTGAACAGACAGTAAAGTTGCTGCTCTGTATATACTGATATAATCAGGGCAGAAGACAACCTGCTAGCTATCATCTAGTGTTAGGACACTTCTATCACCCCAACAAAAAATCTCAGGTCTGTTCCCAGACAGCAGTGAATCTACTTTCTATTGAGTCTGCCTTTTGGAGGCATTTCACATGAGTGAAATCATACAGTACATATTCTTTTTTTTTATTCTCTCATATATTACATACCAACCACAGTTTACCCTCCCTCCTTCCTTTTATTCTGCTTTTTGTTTTTCTTATTTTTATTTATTTATTTATGTCAATATATATTCTTGTATGTGTGTGTGTGTGTGTGTGTGTGCACATGTATTTATGGGTGCATGTGCATATGTGTATACTCAGATACTGAAATGAGATGACAATGTTAGGTATCTTTGTCAGCCACTCCCCATTTTATTTTTTGAGACAGGGTCTCACTGAACCTGGAAATTATACATTTGGCTTGACTAGCTAGCCATTCAGCTCCAAGTATCCCAACTCAGGTCCTTATGCTTGTACAGCAAGTGCTTTATCAGCTGAGTCATTTCCCCTGCCCTTCAATGTACGTTCTTCTGTGTCTTGCTTCTTTCACTAAACGTAATGATTTTCAGTCTCACCCATGCTATTAATTGCTATCTTTACATCTTTTAATTTTGAAATAAGAATTCTTTCAGCACATACCTACAGTATCTACCAAAAGCTGAGATTAGGAGGATCATCAGTTTGAGACTTGGGCTCATAGCAAGACAGACAGACAGTGGTAGAGAAGGACACACGAGTGCAAATATATATTTCCATCTATATTCAAAATGCTTAAGCTTTATGTGTTACTTCAACTAATTCTGTATTCAATGCAGAATTGAGCTAATCCTCTTTTAATAAGTATATGTATATGATGCAAAGAACATGATTTCTCAGTTTGAAGACAAATTTTATATTTTGTCATAATTTTGCAGGTCTTTAATTTCTTCCTAAATTTTAACTTTGGCATATACATCCTTAAAAAACATACACAACTATAAATAAATGGGTTTTTTGCGTAAGTGTTATTTTCAAGTCATGAGACTATTACCAGTAAACTAAAGTAGTGGAAGAGGAAAATCTATTGATAACCAGCTTGAAAGGCCTTTATTGTAAAGCTTCTGTCAGCCCAAGAAGCAGAAAGTGAACATGAAAGCATATCGAGCCACAGAATTTCCTGTGCTGTCTTAAATGGTGACCTTCTTGCCACTGCCAGGCTCTTACCAGTAATTGTACCCCAGTCCCCCACCTCTCCAAAGCTAAAGTCTGCTATCTGTTTTTCATGTCAAAGACTGTTATCCCCTGAAAGTTCTATTTCCTTAAATAGAATAGTGTAACGAGTAGGCCCAGAGGAAGGTAATGGGAGTGAGAGCTGGTATTTAATGAAGTATCATTCCTAATTTGACACAAAGAGTGTATGGGTTCTGAAGGACTCCCTGCCCATGATAGGATTGAAACTCTATTATGTGTGATTCCCAAGCTCAGGTGTTGTTTTTAACTCTACTAGTGTTTTCCGAATGAATCACGATTTGTTCAGGCATACTTCTGAGTATCTTTTGGGCGTTTTGCCTAGAGATATTGAATTGGCATCTCTCTTAGCCTCACACTTACCCAGCCATTTTCATGGTCATGCCCAGCAAGGATATTTCATTAAGCTTTGAACAAGGTCAGGAAGTGCTGATTAATTAGATGTTATAATTTCAATAACTGTTATATAATATTACTTATAAGTCTCTAATCTCTATATATTTTAAACAAAAACATACTAAGTGCTCAGAACATCATGAAATACTTTCTATATTTCTGCTTGAATACTAACCTTGCTCTGGACAGTAGTTGTCCTACTATAAAATTACAGTCTGTAAGTAATTCTGGTGAAATCCAAATAATCCTTACATAGTATTAAGATTGTTTCTAAGAGAAAAATCCTACAGTATATAAACATTTCATCCGTCATTAATTTTAATTGGTAAGAGACTACAAAATAGGAAAAGAATTGGTCTAGCTATATTTCATTCCATATAACAGATCTCAGAGGATTATATTTTTGGCCCCCAAAAAAACAATCAGGAGGAGGATGTGATAAAGGGTCTTCTTGTGTTGCATGAATCCTAAATAGTCTTATAGTAAAAATCTGGAGCCAGATATCGGGGTAAATGCTGAAAGATCAGTGAGACAAAGGAACAAGCCACAGCCACTTCTCACCTCGCCAACTCCACAGATCTTCTGACTGATTTTTAATTTTCTTGAATTTATATATTTTAATTAATCTTGAATTTATATATTTTAATTAATGCTCTTATTTTTTAAATTTGGATTATGTCTTAGTTACTTTCTTGATGCTGTTATCAAATATCTTGACAAAAGCAACTTGAGGGAGAAAGGGTTTATATGGGCTTACAGTTCTGTCAGAACATAGTCCGTGGTGATCGGGAAGGTATTGTGGTAGGAACTGAAGTCTGGCTGGTCACATAGCAGCTGTATTCAGGAAGCAGAGCATGAACAGGAAATGGATGTTTAATTTCAGTTATAAAACTGAAAAGCCTAACCCTGACAACCCACTTTCTCCTCCAGCAAGGCTCTTCCTCCTAAAGGTTCCATAGCCTTTCCAAATGGGAACCCAGTATCCAAACACATGAGCCTATGGAGGACATTTCTTGTTTAACCCACAACAGAGTATTTTTATGAACTTTCTCAGTTCTTTTTTTTTTTTTTTTTTTTTTTTTGGTTTTTCAAGACAGGGTTTCTCTCTGTGTAGCTTTGCGCCTTTCCTGGATCTCACTCTGTAGACCAGGCTGGCCTCGAACTCACAAAGATCCACCTGCCTCTGCCTCCCAAGTGCTGGGATTAAAGGTGTGCACCACCACCACCCGGCTCAGTTCTTTCTTATAATGGCCAAGAATGAACCCTATTGTTCATTCTTCAGAAAATGAAACAAACTACTAGAACTACAGTTTCTTCTGGATTCCAAAGCAATTTAGTACCTGTCAGTTCAATATAACTACTACCACATCCCAATGTTGGACTATAAAACTGAGCAGATAAGGTTCTCTGCCCTTGAGAAACACGTACACCTACAGAAATATAATAAAACTAATTCCCATGTTAGTTACTTAAAACAGACATAATCAACACACTGTAAAAATACATTAATTCCCATTGAACCAAGGAACACTACAAAGAAATTGTTACATTTTTTCTGGTGAAAGATACATGAGCGTTTGTCTTACAGGTAGGGATGAGGTGAAGAACAGCAAAGAGCAAGAATGTATAAATGTTACAGGCAGAGACAATAAGAAATTCACCGGGAATTTTGCTGGAGGTAGAGGCAGATGGAACAACTTTGTGGTCAGACTATGACTGACTTGGTGTGCCCGTGTAGTAAAAACAAGGATTTGCTTCTCTTTTCTCATGACTGAAAAGCAAAGGTTTAACCAAACGAATAGCACAAACAAGTTTGAAGGACTGAATTTATTTAATAATGTAGATACTTTACCGTGGTAGACAAGTTTTCTTCACCAGAATCTCCATTCCCCCCCACCCCCATGTAGAACTCGGTACTAGGTGTTGTGGGTTGCAGTGGTGCCGAAGACATACATGGCTTCTGCTGCCGTTTAGTAGATTATGTACTGAGGTAAAGAGGCATGAAAATAATGTAAGAAATTGGGAAACAATCTGAATTGATACGCTGAATAGGAATGTGCCATTCAAGGAAACTAACCTGGGGCTGAGGACATAGTTCACACAAGCATGAAAACCTTTATTCAGATCCCCAGCACCTATAAAAAAATAACGGCTCAAGTGCCGTTCAAGCCAGACATGTTGGCACATGTCTTTAATTCTAGCACTCTGGAGGTCAAGACAGGCCGATCTCTGAGAAGCTAGCCTGGCCACTCACAGCTAAATCCTAACATGGAGAAGCAGAGACGGGAGAAGCAAGAGAGCCACTCTGTATGAATTAGTAAACTCCAGGTTCAGCAAAGTACTCTGTCTCAAAACTGAGCTGAAAAACCTGCCCCAAACAAAGCAGGGTCTCTATTTAGTCCTGGCTCTCCTGAAACTCATTAAGAAAACCAACCTGGCCTCAAACTTACAGAGACTCTCCTGTCTCTGCCACCTGAGTGCTGGGATTAAAGACATGCACTATTTTTTTTTTTTTTTTTTTGGTTTTTCGAGACAGGGTTTCTCTGTGTAGCTTTGTGCCTTTCCTGGAGCTCACTTGGTAGCCCAGGCTGGCCTCGAACTCACAGAGATCCGCCTGCCTATTCTTGAACATTTTTAATGCAACTGGTTATCATCACAATATACACATAGAGATACACTAGGTGCTTCTTTCTCACTAATCACAATGTCTACAAGCCATGACAGTAATCAGTAATTTATTAATTACCCACTATGAATGGTGCTGCAAGGATGGAGATGATGATGATGGTGACTATAAATAGTAAATGCTCATTAACAACTATTTCCTACTGCCAAGCATTGCAGCTAAACACTAAATCATAAACTTCATTGTAACCCTATGAACATAGTTTCTATTTCACTCTTACTTAAATTAACCTATTTCTATTAATCTGCATTTTGCCATGTTGCTTTTACCTCTACCCCACTTTGTGTGCCCCACTCATTCTGTGTCTGGCTAGCGGCTCTCTGACTCCACACCACCCTTCTTCCTCCCAGCATTCTCAGTTTGGCTCTCCTGTGTAGCTAGAGTTTTCCTGCCTGGCCCACAGTCAGGATAAATCTCTTTCACCTGCCAGTCCCACAGCCGCTCAGACCCAACCAAGTAAACACAGAGGCTTATATTGCTTACAAACTGTATGGCCGTGGCAGGCTTCTTGCTAACTGTCCTTACAGCTTAAATTAATCCATTTCCATAAATCTATACCTTGCCACATGGCTCGTGGCTTACCGGCATCTTTACATGCTGCTTGTCCTGGCGGTGACTGGCAGGCAGGGACTCCCTCTGCCTTCCTGTTCTTTTTATTCTCTCTGTTAGTCCCGCCTATACTTCCTGCCTAGCCACAGGCCAATCAGTGTTTTATTAGCAACACATTTGCCATACAGAACATCCCACAGCACTCCTGCCTATACTTCCTGCCTGGTTACCGGCCAGTCAGTTCTTTATTAACCAATGAGAGTAATATATATTCACAGCATACAGAAGGATTATTCCACAGCATGAGTTTAATTCCAAGAACCCACATGGTAGGAGAAAACTGACATAGGCAAATTGCCCTCTAACCTCCAAAGGGTGCTTCCACAAGAAAAAACAGTGTGGACAGTGTTGCCAGATCATCAGCTTTTCAGAAGACCAAAAGGCTGACAGTATTGACTGTCTTAGTTAGGGTTTCTATCGCTGTGATAAAACAACATGACCAAAATCAACTTGGGGAGGAAAGGGTTTATTTCAATTTATAGTTTCACATTATAGTCTGTCACTGAGAGGAATCAGGCAGGGCCCAGAAGTTAAACAAGGCAGGAACCTGAAGCCAAGAGCACTGATGGCAGAGGCCATCAAGGAGTGCTTGCTTATACACCCCAGGACCACCTACCCGGGGGTGGCACCATCCACAGTGGGCTAGGCCCTCCCACAGCAACCATTAATGAAAAAAATGCACCACAGACTTCTGTACAGGCAAATCACCTGGAGGCATTTTCTCAATTTGAATCTCTCTTTCCATACATCTTCCATCTTGTGTTGACAATCAACCAGTCAGTACAGTTGTGCATACTTGCAGTTACAGCACTCAGGAAATGGAGGTAGTTATAGCCCGTTCTGTACTAAATATGAGCAAGAACTTGCCTCAAAAGAAAATCTACTGTTAGGGACTTTCTAATTGATTGTTAATAATAAAATTCAAAACAAGATAACTGTAAGCTGCCAATTTGTAGTTTGGACTTTGTGGACCTATAGAGAAAACAAATAGAATTTGCATATTTTTAACTTCAGAGATAGCTCTAATTTAAAATATAAATTTGAGAAACTTCTACAAAGATACCTAATACAGAAGAGAAAGGAATACAGGCCAGAAACTTGGAAAACTCTGTAGAACAAAATGGAAAGAAAACCAAATGAGACAGCACACAAGAGCCACGTTGTGGGGAGGAGTGGAAGGGTCAAGCAGGCTGCACAATGCCTTCTTGGAATAACAGTCAACGTTACTAATTTGATCAACTTTTAATATATTATGTACTACCATTAAAAATTAACTGAAAATGTTGAAAAAGGAAGTACAATTATGGACCAAAGCCAGATACTACTTTATTCCACAGTAGCATGGAATTGTATTTATTCTTTATTTTCTTTTTAGAAGACTGTGGCAGATTAAAGGAGTGCTTGACAATAAGAGCAGTTAAGAACAGTGCTGTCTCCTTCCTAAATCTGAGACAGCAAGAAGTGGGGGAGGGTATACTCAGTGGAAGGTCATGGGGAAGATGGAGTCTGCCCTCACAGAGTACTTCCTAACCCCAACCCACCTCTTTGTTTCTCTTCAGATATTGAGCTTACACACAAGCTTCCATTTCAAGCAAAGCTCAATTTTGAACCCCCTAAGAGTCTGTTGTTCATGTTTGTGTGAATTCTGACAACGTTGGACAGACCTCATCAGTAGAAAGCGTCCCCTCCACAGCATGGGGGAGAGGGCCCTGAGATTTTAGAGTTCAAAAGTAACTTAGAGCAGGTTACTTTCCAGATAAAAGTTTAAAATTCCAAAAGAGAGGTTAGTGACTAGTAAGAAATAAACAGATTGTTGCCTTTTAAGCCACCAAATCTTGGTAGTTATTGTTATTTATTAGGCGGTGCAATGTTATTAATTAAGTGGCACTGTTTACTGTGCGAGAAAAGCCACAAGATACAACAAACCCACTATAAGAGTTTATTAAGGGAAGGGAACAGAAGAGGTGTGCACAGGCCTATGGGGAATGAATATGCAGAAAGAGTGGGGAGGGATAAGTGGAACCCGCTTTTATAGTGCCCCCCCACCCCCCACGCACACATGTGCACGTGGGCCTATGTAGCTACACCACGCATGCACATAGATCACACTGCCCACAGATTACGTAGGACATAGCCCTGAAATCACTTAACATGTTGCCAGTGCATGTGCAGTCATATAGCTGGGGAAGTGGCTAGGAATTCTAATAGTTATTTCCATGCAACAGTAGATAAATAAAAATATTAGTGTATAGTAAGTGATGTGTTGTGTAGGTCTTTGAGACCAGGTTGTGATACTCAGGTATCATCAATATGAAACTATTGTAGGTGTACTTGGGAAAGGGAACTAGCATGAATTAAATGATATTCCATTAGCTTCTCACTGGAGTGCAGCTTAAGAAATACTGACTAGTATTTAGTCAGTCCACTATAGACTGGCAATGGTTAAGAGAGTGCCTGAGCTGACCTACTCTGGTGATCGGATGGCCAAACACCCTAACTGTCATGATAGAACTCTCATACAGTGACTGATGGAAGCAGATGCAGAGATCCATGGCCAAGCCCCAGGTGGAGTTCCAGGAGTCCAGTTGGCACGAAGAGGAGGGTTTATATGAGCAAAAGATGTTGAGACCATGATTGGAAAAAGCACAGGGACAAATAGCCAAACTAGTGGAAACACATGAACTGTGAACCAATAGCTGAGGAGCTCCCATGGAACTGGACCAGGCCCTCTGGATAAGTGAGACAGTTGGTGAGCTTGAACTGTTTAGGAGGCCCTCAGGCAGTGGAACCGAGACCTGTCCTTGGTGCATGAGCTGGCTTTTTGGAACCTAGGGCCTATGGTGAGACACTTTGCTCAGCCTTGTTGAAGGGAGGAGGGGACTGGACCTGCCTCAACTGAATCTACCAGGCTGGGCTGACTCCCCAGGGAAGACCTTGCCTTGGAGGAGATGGGAATGGGGGATGGATTGGGGGGAAGGCTGGGGGGTGGGAGGAGGGAGGACAGGGGAATCCATGGCTGATATGTAAAATTAACTTAATTATAAAATAAAACTATTTTTAAAAAAAAAAGAAATACTGACTAGTGCAAGCAGATATTTTCAAGCACTTTCTTAGAAGTTTTAGAAAGCAGAACACCATATATAGAAGTGGTAACTAATGGTTCCATGTTAAATTAGTTGATATTACAAATATCCGCTAATATTGTGTAGTTGTATACCTTCTGTGACTCAGACTGTTGTGTCACCATTAATATTCTTCCTCATAGTTAAAATCTAATTTTACTTGCTTTATCCCAATACCTGTGAGTTTTGTAGAAATTTTTCTACAAGATAACAGTACACATAGAAGTTCAAAATTCCTAGATTAGCAAATAATGAAGAGTTTGTTTCTACTCAAGCATTTCCTAGGATGCATTTTCTGAAATCTTTTCTGCCTGCTGTTTGCATTTTGGGTGTCTCTCAAATTAAGAAGACATTTGTATTGGACCAGAATTCTTACCTATTTGCTAGGTGATTAGTTTCCCAATTAAACATTTGATGACTTGATTTTACCTTGTAAAGATAATGCTATGTTACAAGGAAAGCTGTGGGGAAAGTACACTTTTGTGCTTTGCTGCTTTTCTTTAAAAAACAAGGTCATTTATTTAAGGGAGGAAGTTAAGGCGAGTTGAAGAAACTATGCTTGACCAAAGTGAAAACCTGTTCTCTTTTCTATTCAAGAAAGTTAACTGAAGCTGACGTCAGTGTGTGCAGATGCCAAAGTGTATTCATGAGAAATCAGCCCAACAGGAATGGCATGTGAATCCTAAGAAGGATTGAGATTTTAGAAAATTACTATTACTTGTTACTAAGATAACCATATGCTCAGTTTGCCTTTGTTTTAATATTTTAAAGCTTGAATGTGATAGTACATTTTAGAATTACCACATCTCTTGTGTGCAAAAAAGTGTTCATGGTGACAGTATAATATATCCTTAGGTACCAGTGCTATGCAATAAGACATGTTTCGAAATACAGATCTTATCTTACTTAGACATTTGCATCTGTTCATTTATATCTTTTACTTATCACCAATTTTTCTTCTTGATCTTAAAAATTAAACAAAACAAGATTCCATATCAAAAAATATTTTAGGAATACTTACTCGGTCACACACACAAAAAAGTAGAGTATCAGTTCCTTTATCTTTATGATTTGTGTGTATGTGGGTTTTGGTTTTGTTTTGTTTTGCTTTGCTTTAAGATAGGGTCCCTCACTGTTCAGTCCAGCCTGGGCTTAACTCAGGATCCTCCTTCCTCAGCCTCCTAATGCTGGATTATAGGCACTGTGCCACCATATTTAGCTTGTATATGTAATCTTAAAACTACCGTCGAGGGGGCTGACTCAATGGCTTACAGATTAAGAGGACTTGCTGCTCTTGCAGAGGCCCCAAGCTCAGTTCCCAGCACCTACATAGCAACTCATAGACAACTCCAGTTGCAGGGGATCCAATGCCTTCTTCAGACCTCTGCAGGTACTGCACACACATGGTGTATACATTTGGGCAAAACACATAGACAAAAAATAAAAATAAAAGAATCTTTTTAGCCGGGCGGTGGTGGTACACACCTTTAATCCCAGTACTCGGGAGGCAGAGCCAGGCGGATCTCTGTGAGTTCGAGGCCAGCCTGGTCTACCAAGTGAGTTCCAGGAAAGGCGCAAAGCTACACAGAGAAACCCTGTCTCGAAAAAAAAAAAAAAAAAAAAAAAAAAAAGAATCTTTAAAAAAAAAATACTGTCAATCCCATTATGTTTTTGTTGTCAGTAGTCAGTACTTGCCAGTGGCTTCTTTACGCAGTAAATGGACTAGGGCACATATCTCTGAGAGACAATTTTAAATAAATTATAGATTCCTGTTTCTTTGAATTAACTTTGAAAATCATAATTGCAATCCAAGCCATTATTAAAAACATTTAAAAACATACACACACAGAATTCTATAGCAAGACACTGGAATCCCTCCTTTTAAGGTAACCACAATCTACTCACTCAATAAATGTGGAAAATGTGATGGCAAAGGTAATTTGAAATCAAGCACAGAATGCCTAGAATGCCATGTTAAGGAGTTTAGATTAATATTATTCTTTAGTCTCTAAGGAGTATGCAGTACTAAACTTTCAGGAACTTAGAGCAATGCAGATAAGGAGGCTTGAGAGATTGACAGACCATCAGTAGGCTGGCACAAAAGACCAGCATTCATGAGGCAATTTCGGGAGAAAGCAGAATGGTACTAAGAATTGCTAACCTGCATGCCTAGAGACCGGAGAATGAAAGTGAGTAAAGCAAGCCTGAGAAGGAGCAGGTTCCTGTCTGCAAGGCAGCTGCTGTTCAGTTCCAGCAGCTGTAGCCATGCAAGAATATTGTTAATACAGCTCTTGATTTTTTTTGAAGAAAATTATAAATTTAGACATTACATAAAATGTCTTTTTGTGGATTAATTAAAAAAATAAAAATCCTGGACAAGGGGTTCATTAGGTAAAGTGATTGATGGGTAAGCACAAAGACCAAAGTTCAGATCCTCAGCAGCCATATAAGAGCCATGCTTGGAGGTGTATGCCTGTTACCCCAGCTGTGGGGGTGTGGAGATAGGAAGATCCTGGAAGATTACTGGTCAACAGTTTAACGGAAACAACGAGCTCTGTGTGAGATCCCTTCTCAAAACACAACGTAGAGAGGAGTAGCAAAAGAAGACATTGGAAGTCAGCCTCTGGTTTCTACATAAATGGTAAGAGTCTGTCAGTCTATCAGTCTACCATCTCTCTCTTTATCTCTCTCTGTCTGTCTCTCTGTCTGTCTGTCACACACACACACACACACACACACACACACACACACACACCTCCTAAATAACCAAAGCAAAATGTGTAAACTACATGCAGTTGATAGGATGTCAGCTTTACAACCTCTCACTTTTAACCCTGACCATAAATTTTTATTGTGTATCACAGTAGGTGTGGTGGTTTGAATGAGAATGGCCTCAATAAGCTTATATGTTTGAATACTTGGTCCCTAGATGGATGGAACTGATTTTGGAAGGATTAGGAGGTGTGGCCTTGTTGGAGGAGGTGTGTCATTGCTGAGGGTGGGCTTTGAGGTTTCAAAAGCCCATGAAATGCCCAGTTGGATCCCATCTCTCTGACTTGTGGTTATTGTTTTAACATATAAGCTCTCAGCCACTGCTCCAGTGCCATACCTGCTTCCATGCTCCCTGCCATGATGGTCATGGACTAACCTTCCAAAACTGTAACCAAGCCCCCAATAAACTCTTTGGTAAGTTGCCTTAGTCACATGATGTCTTTTCACAGCAATAGAAAGAGGTACCTGAGACATAAGTGAAAAGCCCTGAAATGGGAATCAGGTCTGAATTTGAACTCAGGCTTATTCTGAGATCTTAAACAAATGTCTGAGATGGTGATAAGTAAAGATGGAAGGAGGTAGTACACATAAAGCACCTGTTGGAGTGACTGGCATATAATAAGTCCACAGTGAATACTGGTGGAATGAAGAATAGGATGGAGTTCGGCTGCAAGCTGAATGTCTACTTCACCAGTCACTGCATGTGCACAGAAGTACAGAAGAGATACAGTTCCTAATCTCACAGAGATTAGTCAAAGTTCCACATTCAGACCAGCATTCATAATTACTGTCCTGCACTGTTATGGGTCTGTATTCTCCATTACTATCTTTAATTCTAGCTAGAGCAGAAAGAAAAAGTTTTCCATTTATTGACTTTCACTCCAGTGAACACATAAGCAAATTAAATATACACATCTAAATATATATACATAAATATATACATATAAATATATTTGTGTATATTTAGTGATGTTGAATGAACCTAAGACCCCACACATACTAGGCAAGCATCCTACCCCTGCATTATATTTCTAGCCCCAAGCAAAATACCTATACTTTCTTCATATCTTTATCTATGTAAACAGTTTTTCCTATATAATCAGTAGCAAAGATTATTGCCCTTCACAATGCTAAAAAGCATTTTGACCCTGATTAACAGTGGAAGAGAATGCTCTTTGTGAATGAGCTGAACTGTTCCAATGGAATTTTTTCTGTATTTTTCTATGCCCTTTCACTTCCTTCGGGCCCCTCAATAGTTCTGGAACCTGCTCTGGTAATCACTTGATTGCTTGATACTTACATTGATTTTTTTCAGTGGACTTTAATATATTCATCAGGGTGTGGGTCTTCTGGCCTTAGGATGGAAATTATAAAGTTTTGAGGTACCTACAACATGTTATAATTGGAAAATGCAGAACTCATGACTGTCTTTATGAGTAACAAAAGCACAGAGTTTTATCAACTGTGTGTCCCTAAAGCAAACTGTGTAAATAGACTATTCTTCTAGTTTAATTTTGCTTAGGCAGCACTCTTTCCTTTATAGTAGTCAGCATTGTTAACATTTTTGAGAAGTCATAGACTTGATGGGGATCTGTGGGGGAGCTGTTGAGTTACAGAAGAAATTATTACAGCAGGAAGTGAACTGTGTGCTATTATAAACACTCAGTGACTCAGCAGATTCCCTTTCTGTCTGAAGTGCAAACGTTTTGTTTTTAATTTGTCTAGCTTTACAGTTGTCCTTTTTGTCACTGATAGGTTTTCCTGTGATTTGAGAGATGTAAAGACAAACTGCTTTCAAGGTTTTCAGTATTGGCATAATGAAAGCAGAGGGAACCCTCCGTCAACCCAATGCTGTACTGTTGATGATGGGGGTTACAATGAAGAAGTCATAGAACCATCTGGAATGCCTGGGAGAAATTGGTCTGTTTTGTTATACCCTTGGAGATTATTTCCAGCTAATAAAATTAGATTTAGAATTGTAATCTTAGAAGCAAACCTGAAAATATGTAACTCATCTTTTAGAATTTGGCAAGTTCTCTGTGTATCTCCAATATCTACAGGCAGTAATAGGACTGAGATAGGCGTTTATGAAGATGGATGTCAGTAAATGATAAAGATAGTGTAACTCAGCTTCAGGTGATCTAACACCCTCTTCTGGCCTCTACAGGGCACTGTTCTTAACACGCACATACCCATTCTCTCTCTCTCTCTCTCTCTCTCTCTCTGTCTCTCTCTCTCTCTCTCTCTCTCTGTCTCTCTCTCTCTCTCTCTCTCTCTCTCTCTCTGTCTCTCTCTCACACACACACATGCACGCACGCACACATACACACAGAGAGATAACAATTAAATTGAATAAAGAAATTGAAGAAGACAGAATCATTATTGTAAAAATAGCTATATTAGCAAAAGTAGTCTATAGATTTAATGCAATCACCATCAAAATTCCAGTGACATCCTTCACAGAATTGGTAAAACAATCCAAAAATTAATTTCTAAGCACAAAAGACCATGGACAACCAAAGCAGTCCTAAGCAGAAGAAGCAATGCTGGAGACACCACAATACCTGATCTCAAAACATACCACAGAGACATAGTAGCAAAAACAGTGTGTTACTGGCACAAAACAAACATACAGACCAGCAAAATAGAATAGAGGACCCAGAAGTAAACCCATACAACTACAGCCATGTAATTGTCAACCAAGTTGTAAAAAACATATATTGAAAAAAGACAGCCTCTTTAACATTTAGTACAGTGAAAACAGTATCTAGCTATCAAAGAATGAAACTATTCCTGTCTCTTACCATGTACAAAATTAATTCAAAATGGGATCAAAGATTTTAATGTAAGACTTGGAAACTTAGAAAATTCTGAAGGAATAAATAGGTTAAAAATATATTCCAAGATATAGGCATAGGCAAGGGCTTTTTTTAAAGGACTCTATTAGGAAATAATCCCAAGAAATCACAAATGGAATTAAATGAAATTTAAAAGCTTTTGCACAGTTAAAAAAAAAATCATCAGAATGAAAAGAAACCTGTAGGGTTAGGGAAAGTCATTGCCAGCTATACATCAGACAGGGGCTTAACGTCTAATACATAGAACTGCCAGAATTAAATACCAAAATAAATAAACCATCTAATCAGTAAATGGGCTAATGAACATAAGGCAATTCTGAAAAGAAGAAATACAAATAGCCAACAAGCATTTGAGAATGTATGCAACATCTGTATTCATTAAAGAAATGCAAAGTATAACTGCTTTAAGATTCCATCTCACCCCATTCATAATGACTATCACAAAGAAAACATGAGCAAAGACTGACAGTAATGTAGGGAAAGAGGAGTCCTTACCCACTTACAAGCTGGTGCAGCCCCCTAAGAAGTCAGTATGGAGGTTCCTACACCTAAAAATAGAACTGCCGTATTACCCAGCTAGGGGCTGGAGAGATGACTCCATGGTTAAGATTGCTTACCATTGCAGAAAACCTAAATTCAATTCCCAACACATGGTTCACAACCATAACTCCAGTTCCTTCATATCTGATGCCTTCTTCTGACTTCTATAAGTACCAGGCATACACATGGGGCACATACATATAGAAAGCAAACACTCAAAACACAAATTAAACAGACTCCTCCTAGGTATCTACCCAAAGCAATCTAAGAGGACATACTACAAAAATACTTGCACATCCAGTATTAGTTACAGCACTGTTCACAATAGCTTGAAATGGAACCAGTCTAGATAAAGAAAATGTGGTATATACAGTGGACATTTTCAGCCATAAAGAAAAGTGAAATCACAATACTTGCAGGGAAATGGTTATGAATGGGCATCACCATCATGTTAAATTAAATAAGCTAGACTCAAAGACAAATGCCACATTTTCCATTTGTATGTGTTTGTGGGCCCATAAAACCAGAAAGAAGATGGTGGAGGGGTGGAAGAAATATTAAGGGAAGTAGGAAATAGGGTAATGGGATATATATATTAGCTACTTTTCTATTGCTGTGAAAAACACCGTGACCAAGGCAACTTTGAAAATGCTTAGTTGGACTTAAGGTTTTAGAGGGTTGAGAGTCCATCATGGCTGGGTACCATGGCAGCAAGCAGAATTCATGTTGGCAGGAGCAACTGAGAGCTCATATCTTGACCTGCAAGCAGGATGCAGAGAGATGGTGGGAATCTTTTGAAGCCTTAAAGCCCGCCTCCCCCCGCCCCTTCCTTGCACAGATTACAGCCAACTTGGTCTCAAAGTCTACTCTCCCTAGCAGTTGTTACTGCTTATAAGGTTGGGAAGGGGCTTTGTCTATCTTACAAGTTTTAGGAACTTCCTAAGACTCCTAAATAGTTTGCTTCCTGAGCCTTTCAAGTTTTGTTCCTATTCTAAATCTTAAGGAGTCTTTCTTCTTGATGAAATGTTTCAAATCAAAGGAAATTGCTATGCAACACTGAGTGTCCTGACTCATATGTACCTGTGAAGTTCTCAGGCCAAGGTCAGGTATCTTTCTCAATTATTTTCTACCTTAGTTCTTAAGGCATGGTCTTTCACTAAACCTGGAACATGCTGGTTTCACTAAAATGACTGACCAGTGAAAAACCCCAGGAGCCTCCTACCTCCACGTTTAATGTGATGAGATTGTAGGTATATGAATCACACCTACCTTTTCACCTAGGGCCTGGATACCCAAAACCAGGACCTCATGCTTACCGGCAAGCACTTTATTGACTAGGCCATCTCCCAGCACCTTCTCTAAATTGTTGTGTACCTCAGACATAGCCATAGCATAGTTGACTTATTTTCTGAAATGTAAAAAGTGCTTTGTTTGTAAGCATATCATCACAATAACCATTTTAATAGCAGCATGATAGTCAAGTGTGTTAATAAGGTGCTGATCATTTGCCTTTTTCTTCTACAATGAGCATTAAAGTCACTAACTTTGTAAGGGGTAGCTACTGAAAAAACTCAACACTAAATGGCGTGTATGCGTGTTTGTGTGTCCACTTCCCCAGGCCAGGATTACATACATGCATTGTAATCCATTGCACTGTCATATCTTGCTTTTAAGAGTGCTAGTCAACTAAACTCAGATCTTCATACTTATGTCCCAAGTACTCTTAACTGAGCTACCTCCTCAGCCCCCAGAAAAAGCTTTTTTGCTGAGCTTTAGAGCCACTTGCAAGTACATGTCATGAGAGATACATTCTCACCTTTTGTCTGTTGTACATATTACACGAGTCCCTGAAATAATACCCTGTTAGGATCTCCTATTCTTTTTGTTTATTCCATTGTAATAAGCCTCTAACCTCTCAGCTTGCAGTGCTGTTGTAAGCACAGTTATTAGGTTCATCAGTCATCACATACTCTGCGATTATCATCTCCCCACATAGATTTTAGAAATATTGTACACCGGAACATCATAGTGCCTGACATTGAGTTAATGAAAATATGGGTTTCTAGTAAACACTTGAGGATAGGGTTTATTTGTTTCTTTATTTCTAAACATAGGTTTAAAAATCTCTAAATATTTAAAATTCCCAAGTTTATAAATATATTAATGAAAGAAAGGCCAAATTAATATTCTACTATAATGATAAAAATAACTCATTATTTTTAAAACTATCAAATGAAGAGATTGAATCAAACATTGATTCTGGTTGTGTGCATGCATGTGTGCACATGCATATGTATGTACATGCTCACATTGAGTATAGAACTCGTAATTTCCTGTTGCTCCTTTTAGCAGTGTCTCAGGTAGTGAGTACCCAAGGGAGTGACGCTCAATAAGAACATCATGTCTTACTACTCCTCGTGATCCACCTATTGACTAGCAACAGCTGTAACGTCACAAGAGACAGGACCAGGTGTGCCCCTTGAGATGGTACCATCTGAATCTAATCAGCCCATTAGACATTGCCAATCCATAGGAAACACAGGGGCCAAAAGGATGTTAAATGATAGCACTCCACTATAGTCAGCAACTGCTATAGGACAGATAAATGGTCCTTTTTTTTTTTTTTTTCAACAAAGTCCAGCTTAAAACAGATCCTAGAGTAGAACTGATTTGAGTTGTGGTCTAACTAATGCTAATATGTATCCTTATTTGGATCCTATCTGAATTCAACAAAACTGAAAGTAACACTAAGAAAGAGAGGGAAAGGGAATTTTCTTATACTTGGAAGACAATTGGAAATTGAAACCCCAAACTGAGATTTTTACATTAAACAGCTCCAGTTAACTATTTTGAATAGTGAATTTGCAGAAACTCTGCATGAAATAATTTGTTATCAGGATAACTGATGATCAGTGGACCCCACATGCTGATTGGTACAGATGACAGTAGGAATCATGTTTCTTGAGACCTCTCTCAAGTATTCCACACACTATTAAGTAATATTGAAAGTCAGGCAGGTATGTGGCACACGCCTACATCCCAACATTTAGGTGGAGGCAGGATTATTGTGAGTTCAAGATCATCTTTGGCTACATAGCAGGTTTGAAGTCAGCTAAGGCTACATGAGACCTGATCCAAAGAGTGGTACTGAACTATCACAAGATAACAGTTGACATGTGTTTTGGTATTTATGTCCCATTGCCTGTTGTAGCAAAGAGTTGGAAACAACCTTACCTGGAACAGAAAAAAAATGCTGTATGTTCTTACAGTAGAATGCCCAACTCTAGCTCTGCGGCCTCTGTTTTCTCATGTTACTGAAGTGGGAAGTATTACCTGTGTCAGTGGGTCATTAAGACTGCTTTGAGAACTGAATTAAATACAGTAAGGAAGTTCTTATCAACTTAGATAGTTGTACTTTATTCGTAAAGATCATTACATGTTTTATGACATTGGACCTGCCAGCTAGCCTTCTTCCCTGATAGGTAGTTTCCCTCCGAATCCCCTAAATGAAGCTATGAGCCATTTCTAGCCAGACTTTAGACAGTTCCTGCATACTCACATAACTCCTAATCATCTCCTCAGATGATTTGTGTCCGTATGAGGATTTTATTTGGGCCTGTTGTTTGGTGAGCACCATGAATCTGTTCTCTACGTCCTGTCTCATGCTGGGTTTCTTTTGAAAGCTTTGTAGGAAATGAATGGCATTGCTTAATCTAGTACCTTCAGGGCTATTTGTTCTAGATAAGGAAGGAAGTCGACACGTTTTTAAATATCTTAAAAAATTGGATGACAAAATATCATTTGTTTCTTTAGGACATAATTATAAGAAGTGTTATGAAATGTAGAGTAAATATTTGTGCCAGAGTAAGGGTAAAAGAGATGTCATTTGACAAGTATTCCCTGTTACCCTCAGGATAGTCACTAAGAGAGCAAGCACATGGACCAGTATGGGAAACCTTCCCAGAAAAAGTCTGCTTCAAACCAAAGAAATGACTAGAATAAGAGACAGTTTTACCTTAACCTGAAGCTGGAGACTCCTGAGTTTGAAGCCTGCCTGGGATTGTTAGATAATGAATTCTAGAACAGCTGAGTCTCTGTTGTTAAATACATACATACATACATACATACATACATACATACATTTCTGTTCCACCACCTCATTTCTGTTCTCACAGAGTGAAGACATGCAGTATTCCTTCTACCTACTTTCTGTAGAGTTCTGCTTTTATATGCCAGTTGAAGCTATGATGATGTCTAGGCAGAAAAGGCTTCACTGCCCTCTGCTGGTGCTAAGAACATACTTGTCCATCGGTACAGTGTCCATACTAACTGGGACACATGTTTCCTCCTCACAATTGAGCATGACGTGAAATCACCAAGAAAGAAGGCGTATTCATGCTCTAAAGAGGTAATATTTTAAGTGCTTTGGAATTAATGATTTCTTATAAATAGCTTAAGCACATGCTATAGCTGTGTGTGGACTGGCTTGCTACCACAAAATTATCTTATGATCCTTTATCCTGTTGTAATTCTCACCTAGAAAATGAACTATGGCTCTGGCTCTTTGAGCCACTGTCATTCTGTTTTACACCATTTTTCTGCCTTTGAATATATGGTCTCATTTTGTTGAAAAATTAGAAAAGTTTTAGATATTTATTTAGTTTATGTGTAAACGGGAGAATTATTTCAATGGATATATGACCAGGAAAGCAATATATAGCATGGCTGAGATCAATGCTTAAGAAAGGCAGGGCTTCATTAACCTGTCAGATTCATGGAGAATCTCTAAACCTACTCTGAAGACTGATGCAGACAGCTCATTTTCCTGAACTTGTCTACATTTATATTGTGTCAAGACTACAGACTATTTAGAGCTTCCATAGTTTACAATGTGCTGCATTTGTAAGAAATGGTTCTACCTTTGGTTATACTCAAGGGAAAGGCAACTTAGAATTATGTTTGGGTGGAGGGGATATGAGGCAGGGTCTCTCTACATAGTCCTGGCTGTCCTGGAGCTCACTGTGTAGACCAAGCTGGCTTTGACCTCACAGAGATCCACCTCCCTCTGCCTCCCAAGTGCTAGGATTAAAGGCGTGTGCCACTACACCCAGCTCAGAATTATGCTTTATCTTATTTGAATTTTATGCTTCTACAATCTCTTTGAGACATATGGCATATTTTCTCTCATGAAAAATCTAAGAGGTGTGTATATATATATGTATATATATACATATACATATACATACATATATGTGAGACATGAAAGCAAAAGGAGAACTATTTGAAAAGGAAGAAAATGGGGAGTAACAGGTAAGTATGAGCAAACTACAGTGGTATGAAAATGTCAAAGTAAATTAAAAAGTCTCATTCAGAATAGGCCTTTGCACTGTTACTGACGTGAAGATCTAAAATGTGAAGGGGATAATGTATAACCCACTCACTGGGTGTGTTTATGCAGACTGTAGAAGGAACACATGATTCAGTGTAGTTTCTGCTAACACAACAAGCAGAACTACACACATTTTGTCCATGATTTCCCATGGAAGAAAGCATCTGAAGTGAGCAAATGAGGCATCATGAAAACCAAACATGGCCTTCCCCTCTTTCTGCCAACATGGTCAGCATCTGTTTATAGTCACCTTACAGAAGGAACCATAGTTATAGGTAGTCCCCTCCATGGCAGTGCACAGCCCTGTCTTGAAAGGAACTTGCATAATATATGACACATGATTCTTGCAGGCCAAATCACAGTCACCCTGCTTGTAAGTGTGTAAGACTAAATTTCCTGGTATAACTAGTGCTTGCTCTAGCTTTAGGATTGGTATGCCCTAGATCAAGAGGGAAACTACATCAAACATAGCATTCTCTTGGTATCTTACTTGTGTTACACAAAAATGAACTTTCGTTGCATAATTATGTATACAACCTTAACAGTAATGATCTTTAGTATTGAACATTTCAGAAGAGAATTCAGCTTATTAAATTGCTTAAAAAGAAAATTTATCAGAAACTGTACTTCTAATTACAAAAAAAGATTAATCAATTGCAGAAGATAAAATGGATCACAATTTTTTTTATCTACCCTGTTCTGTTACCTACTATTTGCTAAGAAGTGGTGAATTATTTAATGTATTTTTAAAATGTATCCTAGCCAGAACAGTGGTATGCACATCTGTAATCTCAGCACTCCTAAGGCTAAGGCAAGAAGATTGAGAGTTCCGAAACAGCCTGGGCTGCATAGTAAGATCCTGTGTCCAAAAAAATAATAATAATTAAAATTCTTGGGCCACTGAGATGGAGAAGTCAATAACGATGTTTGCCAGCAAGCCTGAAAACTTTAATTCGATCCTCAGAATCCACATGGTAGAAGGAGAGAACTCATTCTACAGGCTATCCTCCAGTTTCTGAACACAGGCTGTAGCATGCACACACACACACACACACACACACACACACACACGCACGCACGCACGCACACACGCACACACGCACCAAGCAAATAAACGTAAAAAAATAAATAAAAATAAATCGAAGTAAGAGAAATTTTAGATTACTAGAGTTTTAGGTTTAGGTTGTGTTGGATTTTAGTATGCATCCCAGTTATAGTAACTACACAGTACACACCCTATACACACCAGAGTAGTAGATACTTTTTGTATAATCTATAATTTAAAGAATTATATTAATTCTATAATTAATAGTATAGCTACTGTTAAAATTCTCATTTGGGTAGGTAAAGTAACCAAGACTTTAAAGGATTTCATATAGATCCTACAATTGTCAGCTGAACATGAGTGCAGTGTTGGTTACTAAGCCTTTAAAGAAATCTTTTTATCACCTCTACAATTAACTATAGTACCTGTGACCTTCTGAACTGTCATAATCTGCCTACACTGTGCTGATAGATATTTCATGTTCTCGCAGAAACTTGCCCCTGGAGTTAGCCAGTTTGCCTACACCTGTGTACAGGACCACCCCATTTGGACAAATCAGCAGTTTTGGGAGACAACTTTTTACAGTGCAGTACAGGAGCAGGTTCGCTCCCTGTATCTCTCAGCAAAAGAAGACAATCATACCCCACATCTGAAGCAGAAGGTAAGAGAAGAAAGGATCTTGTGTGTGGTTGGGACTGACTTTAAGGAATGCTCAGGCAGATGTTCCTAGGACAAAGGGACTCTACCTACTTGGTTCCTGAGTGTTAGGGAGTCCTTTGGTGAACGTCTTTCTTCCTTTGATTCTGGCATTATATTTTTCAATAATGACCTCATACTATAGTTCTTTAGCACTAGAATTGTTCTGTTATATTTTGATGAGAATTCCTTGAAAACAACTGAAGAAAACTGAATAGAAGGAACAAACCTAAAATAGGCCCAGGTATAAGCCTCTAACTGCTTACTTCCTTGAAGAAGTCCAAGTTTAGTTTAGCTCAGTGATAGAATGTTTTTACCTAGCATGCTCAAGGCCTTGAGTTCAGTTACCAGCATTGGAAGAAGAAAGAAAAGAAATTGAAATTAACTGACTATAAAGATAAATGTAAAATTCAGTAGTCCTATTTTAAATTTTTGTCAGCAATAACCTAGGTCTGTCTTTATTTATTCTGTGTGTGTGTGTGTGTGTGTGTGTGTGTGTGTGTGTGTGTGTGTTAGCAGTATTTGCTATATACACACGTTTTTAAATATGAGGAAAATTAAAGTACTCCAGTTTTTAAATGTCACTTACTAGCTCTCTGTTCTTATACTGACTAATCACATTACCCCTACACTTCCTCATTGGTGAAATGTGTAGCTGTCACTACTGTAAGATTTTCATGTCTGTTGGCACACTCTTAAAAAGTAAGTATTAGAAGTCATCATCCTCATGAACTGAACTTAAAGCAGCCTAAAGACTCAATGTAGATTCACTTAAGAGTAATTTTAAGATCAACCTTTTGAACTGAAGATCTTGGGGAATATGTCACTGCAGATTCTGCCCATCATCTTCCACTTTAACTTAATTCTAGATAGGATGGATTATCCTAGGTATCTGAGAGAAGCTACACAGTCATATTCAGATACATCTGTGCTTCATCATCTTAAACAAATTATTGGTTTATTATTAAGTAGAAGAGTAGAAACTTTAATAACAAATAGCATTGACATGTGTCTGATTGTTATTGTTCAAATGTGAATTGTTTGCTTAATTTAATTAATATTCAGATTTGTTGTTGTTGAAACACTTAAGGTATAATGTTAATATATAACCTTATATAAGGTATAATGTTAATGCACCACTTAAGGTATAACTTGTAGCGGATGCAGAGACTGTTTTCTGGGGCCACACCCAGGAATAATCAGACTGTTAGGATGGATGCCTTTGTCAATTTTTAAGCAGTTGGGATTTGCTGACATTGATACATCTACAAAGCTGTGTCACAGTTGCTGTGTCCTTCCTTCTGAAAAAGAGTCCTAACCCTGAGCCCTAGATTAGATACAATGTATGTTTTAGCTCTCCGTGGCTAGATAAAATACTATGCAGATGTGAGTTGCTATAACCAGCTCTCTCTTCAGCCTTCTAAGAAACCTATCTTTAAAATCCCAGTTATCTACTTATGTGTGTATGTGATAATTTTTGACTATCATATTACAAGGAGATCTAGCTATACTTCTTGTGACCTTGATCATTCCATTTCCTCTCAAAGAGCAGAAGAGAAAAAAAGAAAAAAAACAACAGATACTACTGAAGTGTTCCTGCAAGGGCATTTATGGGAAATCCATGTTAATTCTTGTAACTAGTAGCTTCAAAGAGGTAAAGCCACAGAGTGAAGTGTAAACAGTGAAATGTTAGTGAGAAACATGCGTCTGTATTTTGCTACTGCTTCTTTGAGTTTGCTGTGTGGTGCCAACAAAGACATGCAGGCCAAGGGTAAAGACTGCAGTGTCCTTTGTTTGTTATGCTGAGTTTCACTCTGCGGATACAAGTACTTAATAAATGCTTCCCATGATTTTTAAGAGATTCAGTCCCACATGCTGACGTACAACAATAATCCCAGTACTTGGGAGGTGAGGGCAAGAGGATCAGGAGTTCACAGTCATTTCAGCTATACAGCAAATTCAAGATGAGATCCTTTCTCAAAATCAAAAAGGAGATCCATTTTCCTGGTCTTTAAATGTTTTCTCCATATTTTCCTTAAAAATAGTATATACTAATAAAAATTATACTAAAAGATACAGAATATCCCAAGAGAAGACCTAGATTTAAGACATGGACAGATTTCAGCACCTTCCATGTCTATGGAGCACCCGCACAGTGACGGGTACTCACCTTTGGCTTGTTTTGCTTTATCTTCTGGGTTAAGCTTCCTGACGGCCAGTATCAAGAGAAGACAGCAATGGACTTGGCGGCCGAGCAGCTTCGCCTTTGGCCTACTCTGAGCAAGTCCACTCAGCAGGAGCTGGTGCAACACGAGGAAAGCACTGTCTTCAGTCAGGCCATTCACTTTGCAAACCTCATGGTCAACCTGCTAGTTCCACTAGACACAAGTAAAAACAAGCTCCTTCGAGCATCGGCTCCAGGAGACTGGGAAAGTGGGAGCAACAGCATTGTCACAAACAGGTACCAAGATGGAGCACACAGCTCCTCCTCTTCTCAGAGCTAATCATGTCTCAGCAGAAATAGCAAATAATGCTGGATATATTTCAGAATTTTCCCATCTGTAGCTTGCTCAGCTCTCTGTTAAAAAACAAACCAACAAACAAAACTTTCCTGCATCCTACTTAATCTCACACACACACACACACACACACACACACACACACACACACACACACTTTCTTTTGTCTTATGACCTAATCTGGCAAAGTCTGTTACTACTGATGTGGCCCATCAGTTACATGTAACTGCTAAAGCAAAGTGCTCTGAAAAATAACTGGCGAGCAACTTCTTGTCAAAGTGATTGTTTCTTGGTCCTCTTGTTTCTCAATTTATCTATAGAATTTGTCTAGTTAGGGTGTATGAATTATTTTTCACTGCTGTGACCTGAGAGAAATAAGAGAAGAAATAAGTGCTTATTTTTTAACAGTTCAGTCCATTATTGTCTGGCCCATGAGCTTGGACAGAACATCAGGGTAACAAGTTTGTGACAGGGAGAAGGGATTGTAGGAAGGGACCAAAGCAAGAGCGGTCATAAGGATACATTCCCTTCCCACCTCCTACTTTTTACCACCTTCCCAACAGAACCGTCATTATAAATAGTTGAGGGCCATCCAAATCTAATGACTTCTCAGAAGCCCACCAGCTGGTAAGCAAGCTCCCAATACACGAGCCTGTAGGGCCCATTTCATATTCATGCCATAGCATAATGTCCTCAACCTTGTCTTCCTCTCTACTCTCCAGTGACTTCCCATGTCCCAAGAGTAAAACCCAGAGTCTTTGCTATGACCTGCAAGGCCTGTAAGAACTGTACACTGGCTATGACTCTAATCTTTCTGCCTGTCATTCTCTTTGTCAGCCAGCCTGGCCTTTCTACTGCACTAATCCTCAGACACTCTGAAGACTGCTGCCTGCTTCCTACGCCCTCAGTCTAGAATACCCTGTCTGCAGTAGTCCCTAGAGTCTCTCCCATGTTTTAGATTTTTTGATCAAGTGTTACCCGTCATATAGGCTTTGCTCTCTTAATCTTAACAATCTCCAGATTGTTTTTATTATTTTTTACTCTGATTGGTTGGTTTATTTTTTTTTAATGGTGTTTTCCATAACTTGATTTCTTCCCTTTTTCTTTTTTATTTTTGTTTTTGGTTTATGGGGGTGTGGTATTGAGTTTGGGGTTTTTTGAGACAAGATCTCACTAGGCTGGGCTCAAGCTTGTGATCATCCATCCTATCAGCCTCCCACACTATTCCACCATATCACAGTCTGACATATTTTCATGTTTGCATATTGTCTGTGTCCTTTCTCTGTTGTGTCCATTTTCAGTTCTCTACATTTTTGCAGACTGTAGGTGCTAGGTAATAATATTGAACTCAACAGGTGATTAAATGAATAAATAAATGAACTAACCACTGAGCAGCAGTTTTAGCTCTTTAGTAATAGGTGCTGCAACACCCTGCTATTGTAGTTCTCATAAGCTTTTGTGAGCCTCCTTCAGACAGCTCCTTTTTTTCTTTGTCTTGTCAGTCCTTATGCTTCATTTCATTTCAAATGTGTTGCCTTGTCTTGCATCAGTCTATCACCTACAGAAGAATGTGGCTTCACAATGGCTCTAAGGGTTGTGATTTACAGTGGGGGAGGTGTAGGGGTGCAGGGGAGCTGAGAGAGAAATTCTGGCAAGAGAAAGGGTCATAAGAGTCGTATTCTTCCATGTGGAAGAACATGTAGGTTTCTCAAAAGGGTTCATTTACTCTGCCTGCCATGGTACATGTTCCACAGTCACTAACATCAGCCACATTCCTCTTGCCTCTCTGTAATGATTAACTTGGAAGGACAAGTGTTTTAGAAGGTTCTGGTAGCAGATAATAAATGACACAGTATTCCTTTGCGTTTCTGTGGTTTCTAAGTTCCTTTTGGGAGAGTAATAGAAGGAATTGCTTACAAAAATAAAACTTAGTTCAATAGATGATGTTTAAACGTAGGCACATAGAACGTAACATTTCACACCTGCCACTTACAAAAAAAAAAAAAAAAAAAAAAAACCCACAGTTAAGTGTGTCCCTTCTATTGAGTATGTACCTCTTTTATTGAGTTTCAGTTCCTCTGTAAAGGGACTATGATGATGTCTGTCTGGGGGTTTTTTGTTTTGTTTTGTTTTGTTTTTTGAAGCCTGGCCATGATGTCTTTCCTTGGCTCTCTTAGTATTGCAGGAAGTGTAGCCGAGAGCTATGATACAGAGAGTGGGTTTGAAGACTCAGAAAACAACGATGTTGCCAACTCCGTTGTGAGGTTCATTGCCCGGTTTATTGACAAGGTTTGTACAGAGAGTGGAGTGACTCAGGACCACATCAGGAGTCTCCACTGCATGATTCCAGGTAATCCCCACGTCCCAGAGGCTAAAGGATCAGAGCGCCACAGGTAGTTGAGCCCCAGCATAATGCCTGTTCTACAGCTTGCTTTTCTCTGATTTGCTTTTTATTTCTTTTATTGTTGTTTTGTTTTCTAAGACAAGATCTTGTATAACCCAGGGTAACCTCACAGTCACAGTGTACCCAGCTAGCCTTGAGGCTGGGCTTGATTTCCTGATCCCCATCCTGTGCTTCCCAAGTACTGGGATTATAGGCGTGTGCCACCAGGACAGGTTCTAAAATTTTATTACATTGTGGCAAGTACATAGCATAAGAGTTGCATTAATTATATTCACAGTGTTCTATAAATCACCATTATTTCCTAAACTTTTCAATCACTCAAAGTAGATATTCAGTAACCAATATTAGGTAATAAATTTTGTTTCTTCAGTTCCTGCCTCTGGAAATATCTAACCTGCTTTCTGTTTCTGTGAACTTTTCTGCTCTAGCAATTTTACATATGTAGAATCATATGTTTCAAATTTTATATCTAGCTTTTTTTAGTTAGCATAATGTTTACAGGGTTCATCCATGTGTTACTTCACTCATTTTTTATGGTTGAATACTATTCCATTCTATGGATATATGTTATTTGTTCAGCCATTCATTTGTCAATAGAGATGGGTTTTTCCACCTTTGAAGATTTGTGAATGGTAATTCTATGAATATTTGATTACAGGTATCTGTTTGAGTACTTATTTTCAATTCTTTAGAGGTATATGCCTAGGAATAGAATTTTATGGATTATATGGTTATTATATTTTAACTTTTGGAGGAACTGTCAAACTTCAGTTAATTTTTCATCCAAAATATCTGAAATTTGCTTTTGTTCTTCCTGGTTTATTTTCTTTCTTTTTGAATACTCTGACTCATCCTAGGAATTGTAGCTATGCACATTGAGACCCTAGAGGCAGTACATCGAGAGAGTAGAAGACTTCCACCTATCCAAAAGGTAATTACTCCACACTGTGCTTTCAAGGTGCAACAGCCCTTTCAAAACACAGCAGTAGTGGGCTTCTGTGCCCTAGACAGTACTTTCTCAGCTATTTACAGACAGTTTAATGATGCATTAAAGGTTCTGGGGAGTTTGCCATACAGAATTTTGTAAACTAAAATACGAATGCTTTTTTTTGGGGGGGGGGGAATTCAACAAAAGAACAATAATAACCTCTTGTTAACTCTACTTTTATACAGAGGTCATAAATTATGAATAATTCTAATTCCCAAGCACAATCTCAGGGTTTATATACCTGCCCTCACCCCACCCCACCCCCCAAAAAAAGAAAAGAAAAGATTTAAACAGTTGCCATAAAAGTACTGGATTCTTGAATCTGACTGTCCACAACAAACATCGGGGAAATTAAGGATTTGGCATCCCTGGTCTCCTGGATTAGAAAATCTTGGGACCTAGAAATCTGTATTTGAGGAAGCCACTCAGATAGTTATTTAGCTCCTGGCCTCATGCCTATTGCAGACTAGAATTCGGGGCCTCAACTCTCTGACAGAATTATTAAAACTACACCCAAAAGAGTCATCAGAAGCCACACAGGTAGGAGCAGCAATTCTGTGTGTGGCTTAAGATATAATAGTCTTTGATTTCTGAATTTAGTTCTAAGATTTCTAGAACCTGAAAAAAGAATAGTGCTGATTTGGGGGGGGGGTGTTTGTTTTTTGTTTTGGTTTTTTATTGTTGTTTGGGTTTTGGTTTGGGTTTTTGTTTTGTTTGTTTAGTTTGGGTTTTGATTTTTTTTTTTTTTTTTGAGACAGGGTCCCTTTATGTAGCTCTGACTATACCTGTCCTGGAACTTACTATGTAGACCAAGCTGGCCTCAAACTCACAGAGATCTACCTGCCTCAGGCTCCCCAGTGCTTGGATTAAAGGCGTGTGTCACTATGCCCAGCTGATTTAGGTAGTTTTTATTTCTTTTTAAAAAACAGATGTTCAAGAGGAATGATTTCTTTCCTTGCCCATATCTCCCAAGATTAATCTTACCATGTTGTTCCTCTTATACTGGACACTGAGCTAAATTTCTCATGTGTAAAGTTCATTACTTGGCCAAAATGTCTAACCCTTTCTTAAAAAACATAAATCCATGGCCAGCCATAGCAGCGCAGCACTGAGAAAACTGGAGCAGGTGAGTCTCTGTGAGTTCAGTGCTGGCCTGGTCTACATAGTGAGTGCCAGGCCAGCCAGGATAAACAACAGAAGCTAACTATGGAACCAGAGTGGCAGCACTCAGCTGTAGTCTCATCACTTAGGAAGTGGATGCCATATGATGAGGAGTTCACAGCCAACCTCATGATGGGCACACCTTTAATCTCAGGAGAAACCCGTCCAAGGCAGAGGCAGGCAGTCTCTTTGAGTTTGAGGCCAGCCAGGACTACAGAGTAAGTTCCAGGACAGCCAAGGCTACACAGAGAAACCCTTCTCCAGAAAACAAACAAACAAACAGAAAACAAACCCATTTAAGTATTTGTTTCTTCATTTACAATATAGTATTTGTTGTTTTATGTAAAGTTTAGGCGGAAAGAAATGTACAATGTAGTATCTTCCTTTCCCACCCTTGTCTCTGCCGTAGCCATCATAGCACCACCTTTGTCAGTTACTCATATTCTTAATGGTTTTTTTACATTTCCTTTTATGAAAGGTTGTAAAATGGTGGTTTGAATGAACACTGCAAACTTTCAAGTTATTTCCCTATGTTTTTACTATTCAAAAGCAATGCTGCAAACAATCTTTTCATACTTGGACTTAGAAACTTCAGGTCTGCCTCCTCCCAGTCAGGCTTGGGTTGACTCAGGGTTTCCAGATGATATGTGAAAAAGTAACCTGGAACTAAATGATGGAAACCCCACAAGAATTGCTTTTAAACAGTTACCTATTCTTAGCCCAAGATTCTTCGACCAGCTCTACTGCCAGGCGAAGAAATTGTGTGTGAAGGTCTTCGAGTCCTGCTGGATCCTGACGGTCGGGAAGAAGCCACTGGAGGTCTCCTTGGAGGTCCTCAGCTCCTGCCCGCAGAAGGCGCCTTGTTCCTTACCACTTACAGAATTCTCTTCCGAGGGACACCACATGACCAGCTAGGTATGACACAGCACATGCCATCAGAGCAGGGATCCCTCTATGGCACTGGAGATTTTATTCAGTCCATGCACAATGATTTACATATCATTTCAAACCCAGAAAAGAAAAAAGGCAGGCTTAGTGTTAAAATCTCATTTTGTTGTCTTTTCTCTGCAGTTTTAATGTTAATTGTGAGTTTAGGAAAACTTTTTTTTTTTTTTTACAATTGCTTTTTAAATTTCTAACACATTGAAACCTGAGGGGTTTCCATGCATTATATAGGCTTAGGCTATTTAATATGTATTAGAACTTAAATTGAATATATATCCCAGCTTTGTTTAGCCTCTGGATATGAACTTAATAAGTGGATAGTCAGGATTTTTCAGGAGGGAGATTGGCAAATCCAGAGAATGAGGAATTCTGAGGATAGTGAACAAATATATAAGCCTCTAAATCCAATAACCCTAGTCTGCTCTGGCTCACTGGCTATGAGGCCTTCATTGCTATTTCTGTCATGTTATCTATCACATTGCCTAAAATGCCTTCCCTCTTCCCTCTGCAAATTCAAACCCTATCTTCTCTTCAAAGTTTGCCTTCCCTCCCACATCTTGCAGAAATTATTCTCTATCCATCTAGCATATAGAGATTATCTCCTTTTCTGAAGTGCTCAAATCCCTGAATTATCTGTACTTGAACTGAGGAGTTGTTATTCACATGTTACAGTAGTATTTGTGTGGCATCCTCCCAATGGAGACCTGGAAACTGTACAAAGAAGGCCAAGATACTTGGCCAAGATATCTTTCTAGACATATCTTCATACCCACAGGTAGTTTGCATTCTCACATTCTTGTTTTATAAAATGTTTAAATTTCTTAAACTCTTGGACACACATCTAGTCTCATGTTCCAAAGGCTTTCTGGAAGAAACATTAAACAATACTGAATAAAAAATAAAAAAGAAATAAAAAGGAAAGGAAAGAACATTACTGCTCCTAGGTATAGTGGAGGATAAAGTTTATTATAAATATTTAGGAGAGCATAGTCAGAGACAGGGACATCTGGGAGAGTCCAAGGTGTACATGACCAAACTAAGCTGGGCCATATGGGGAGATGGGAGAGGAAGGGGAGGGGAACCAGGTACAGCATCCAGGAGGCCAAAAGTACAAAAGGGGTGGGTTACCAGAATGTCTGGATTATATAGGTAGGAGCAGCCCAGCCCCAAGGCCTAGAGAGTTCAGGGTAGGAGGAAGGAAGGGCATGCAAGCCAGAAGGACCCTGTGATAAGTAGGGACTGAGGGGTGTTGGGAGAACCTGGCAGTCCTCTTTGATATGTTAAATAGGCACCTCAGCCATTTTTCCTGGATTTGAAATTTAACAAATACCTTTTACTACATATGGAAAGAGACTTAAAAATCCATTATTTTGCCAGGCATGCTAGCTCAAGCCTATAGTCCCAGCACTTGTGAGGATGATACAAGAGGATCATGAGTTTGTGGGCAACCTGTAGTAACAAACTATCTCCCCTATCCTACCCCCCAAAAAATATGTTCTCTTTTGTTTTATCATTACATTAACTATCTTGGCTTTCCTTTCATCTTTATTATTGTATAAAGCCCATTCCTGTATGCCTTAAGCCAGGTGGTTTTATATGCATACAATAGATAAAGGAGATAGAAACAATGAGGATGGGCAGATGTCTCAGTTCCTGTACTCTTTTAAAAAAAAAAAAAAAAGTATCTCTTAGGAATGAATTGCAGTACAGTAAAACTAATAAATGATTTGAGTGTGGTGGTACACACGTTTAATCCCTGCACTTGGAGGCAGAGGCAGGCAGATCTCTGTGAGTTCAAGGCCAACCTGGTCTACATAGTAAGTCCCAGGACAGCCGGAACTACACAGAGAGACCTTGTCTTTTTTTTTTTCTTTTGTTGTTGTTGTTGTTGCTTTGGTTGGTTGGTTGGTTGGTTGGTTGGTTGGTTGGTTGGTTGGTTGGTTG